>JANHGN010021460.1:45112-83381 GCA_024605025.1 Megaceryle maxima | reverse complement strand
TCTGGGTCGTTGGTGTTGTTTTACTGTGTGTCTGAGGGAGGGGGGGGGGGCGGCAAATAAACCTTAATTTTTAATTTTGATGCAATGGTGGCTTTTTTTTACTAGCCTCATTTCACAGAGTGGTGAATATTGGGCAAGCAGATGTTCTCTAACTCTCCTTCAGTCTTTGCCATGCATAGATAGTCACACTATCAGCATAAAGTGCACATATATATATAAAAATTAGAGGCATGGTGATAAATGGCAGAGGCTGCAGGTGAACTTCAGCACTGAAGTCTATTAAATCCCTGTATCTGAGAGTTTTCTCCTCTTCCCTTTTCTTCCTCAACAGTGAAGCATAAAGGCCTTGGGCTTTGCTTCCGCCTCCTTGAATTCTTCAGAGTGCACATCACAGTGTCTTTAAACAGTGTGAGATGTGTCAGGGAACTGAAGGCATTAGCAGAGCTCTGGGATTTATTGGCAGATTGACAACCTGATAGGCACACTCCCTTTCTTCTCTGTTTGTCACTCTTTGATACTTTCCTTTTCACTCTCCAAGGGGAGGGAGTCCCACTGTAACACTAAATGTCTTCAGCATTTCTACTCTGCAGAATGCTTTATCTTGGCTTAAGATTTCTTTTTCTTTCTTTTTTTTTTTTTTTTTTCCAGTCTGAAGTTCACCTTATCCTTAAAGGTGCATAATTTACCAGGCCTCTTGGGATGGCTTTGTGACTTGCAGAGAAACTGAACTGGGAACTGAACTCATTAAAACTAAATTAGTTTAAAAAAGAAAAAAAAAAGTTTCTTCTTTGTGGGAACACTTAAAACTAATATGAAAGGCTAAGATGCTGGTGCTTTCTGGGTGTGAGGCTAGAAAATGAGGTGATATCTTGGGAAATTGATGATCTCTCATGTTCTTTGTTGAGTGCTTAGTTTCAGAGAGACTGGAGAGAGGTTGGTTATATGTGTGACTTTGGGACTTAAATGCAGTTCTCAGCTCTGAGGTTTCGCAGGTTATCTTGATCACGCTGTGCCTCCCACCCCAAGCTTTTCAGTAGGAGTAACAAGAGCTTTCTCTGCTGGCATCTGTTCAGCCTTCTTCATTAAAAAAAACCAAAAAAACCCAAAAACAAACAAACAAAAAAACCAAAAAACCCAACAAAAACCCAGCTGTGCTGCATGTATGTTTGTATGTACGTTTTTACTGATTGCATCTGCACGCTACTGCTGTGCCACTCACCTCATAGCTGCATCAAAGTTTTCATCCCTAAAATTGGGGCACGTACCAATCAGAGCTATTTACTTTAGCCCTGCGTAAGACGGCACAAAATGTTGACCCGCGGTATTAGTTTCCTCTTTCTCCAGCTGTTGCCAGCCTTGACCTCCCCCCACGCTGCAGCACAGAGCTGAGCAGTGCCAGCCAATATTGCTTACCCTGGATCTGCTGTGTGCAGCAGATAATGCCTCAAAGCTCCTTCCTCCTGTGCATTTAAAGTACACAGCCGTATTAGAAGATTAAGTTACTTTGAACGCAAACAGCTCCCTGTATTGTAACTCGGGCTGTTTTTCACTTTGTTCCACTTAAGATATTGCCAAGGCTTGCTGTGACTTTTTTTTCCCCGCCAAGCAGTTGAAGAGCATGAAATTGTTCGGTGCTGGTTAATGCAGTAGCCACGGGGCTACTGCTGTTATCTTTAATGTCTGATTTTTCTTGATGCTTTGGAGTTCAGGTGAGTTGGTTACTGTGGGTGTGTGGTTTGTAGGTGTGGGGGTTTTTTTGTGTTTGTTTGTGCTTTTTTTTTTTTGTTTGGTTTTTTTTTTGTTTGTTTGTTTTGTAGTTTTTTTTGTGTGGGTGGTGTTTTTTTGTTTTTGGTTTTTTTTGTTTGTTTGTTTGTTTGTTTTTGTTTTTGTTTTTGATGGGGGGATATGTTATTTCTGCTACTTATTTCCTTGTTTGTAGAGCTTCTTTTTTGCCTGTCTTGGTACCTCACCAAACTGTCAGATGAGGAATACATACATTTGGTGGAGAAATTAGACCATTAATTCTACAAGATGTTTTTAACGATACTTCAAGATCTCAATTTGATAGGAAGGACTGGTTAGACAAGGAAACCATCTGATCACTTCAGATTGAGCAATTAACTACTTAACAGCTGGAAAAAAGGTTGCAAGTGATGTGATTCTTCACACCAGCAGCATTTAGCTATTCCATCCACAGTTTAAAATGCTTTGAACAGGAGATGAGTATCTTGCTCATTTTGCAGATGAGCAAACAGAAGTACAGAGGGGAGATGAATAGGCTCAAGCAGCAGGTCAACACCAGAGCCAAAGGAATGAATCCCGGCTGCCTACATGCGATCCGTTGGAGCTGAGGCAATAATGCTTCCCCTAGGATTATTGCATCTGCCAGTACTGACAGGGCCAAAATTTGCAAGTTCTTTTTTATTTGTTGTTGTTTTCAAATTTTTTAAAAATTATTTTCTTTCGTTCATGTGCGGGTGCTTGTGGATGAGATCCTGAGAGACAGTGTATGTCCAGTGCTTTCCAAAAACACGAGCCCCCCTGGTTCAGGCGGGTGCAGCACGTGTCTTTGCATTGCCTATTGCATCTTTTACTATAATCAAGAGCAAAACCAAAATGTTTCCTTGTGGACTTATTTTAAGAGAACTAGTTCATTGAGCCTTGAACTGTTACTGAACCCCAGTTCAGCATGCATTTCTCTACCTGTGGTGATATTCTGCAGCAGGTCTAGAAAGGGGGGCAATGGGTGTGGGGCTCTATTGCTCTATAAATCATGGAGGCAGCCAGTTGTGTATCCTGCACGTTCAGTTTGCCTCCATACTCTCGGGGCTCTGATCTATTCCATGGCACTGATTCATTGTTAATCGTGAACCCGTGGCTAATTTTGGGGTTCAGACTGGCTATGGGAGTTCATCCAGGCTCCTCTTCTCAGTTGAGAAGTCTTGCTGTTCCCCTTGCTCTGTTGTTCTTTAGCTAGGTTTAAAATACATATTGTTGCTGGCATTCGACTCGGTATCTGCTCCCGACATATGCTATTGGCACGATACCAACAGATGCTGTTAAGCGGTATCAAATCTTAAAGTGCAGCTATATTCTGAAGTGCGACTCTGTGAAAATGGCACCATAGGGTTCCTCCTCTGTGTCTTGGTGATTTACGCGTCAAGTTCTCTCTTAAAAAGTAAAAGATGTTGTTTGTTTGTTTTTAACTGTTGCTTTGACAAACTAAACCTATAATTGGATTTCATTTTAAAGGAAATCTTGGTGGGACTGGTGTACGTTTCTCGCTCCTGTCCTCACCCACAGCTCCTGTCCTCCCACCCCTGTCTCAGCTATGCAGTGTGGGAGCTCTGGGGGCTGGGAAAGCCGATGCTTGTGAGTGCCATAGGATTCGGGCCTCTCTTGTAGGTTACAAATATTTCCATTTTGCTATTTAATAACAAGTTGTCATGCTCCGTTTGAAACTCTCTTAAAAATGCAAAATCCATTTGGAGGCAATAGAAATTTCAGAAATGTCAACAAACAGTTGGCATTGTCGAGAGTGGGGGGTTTTTTAAATAAAAAAATGAATGAACGTTGAGTTAATATTCTTCTTTCCCTCTTTCCATACTTCTCCTTTTGTTTGTTTGAGATAAAACTATTATAAGCAAACTTACTGCACAACTGACTCTTTGCTTATTGTTCCTCCTCCTATGAAGTGTGGTGCCATCTGGCACATGGACAAGGGGGGAAGATTGATGGCTAACAAAGAGCACCATTCATTTTCTCCGACCAGATTTGGACAGAAAGCAAGTGGTTTTAATCAAATCTATATGTTTCTAAGGAATATTGGCTGCTGAAAATTTGCCAGCATCTGAATTTCCCCCCTTCCCTGCCCTGTGAGAATTATATCCTGCCAGGCTGAGTCACGGACAGGACAGTATGGATGCTCTTCCCCTTGTGCATCCTTTCCTTCCATATTATTGAGAAAGCAGTAAGGTAAAGGCTGTTTGTGCTGAGGAGAGAGGATAGTGGGAATGGTATGTGCTGTAGTGCAAATAATCTTAAAATGTAAAAGTATGGTTCTTTTAATGGCCTCTCAATGAATCATGCAAGACAACTGTCTGAACAAAACTCACTGTTGCGTTCAGTGAAGCAACCAAAACATCAGTATAAAGTTTTCCTGTAGCGGTTTTTTGTTTTTCAGAGAAAAATGAATGATTTATGGATTCCTTTTACCATCCCATCTTCTCTCAATAATTATACAGTCACAGGGTAATACAGGAATTTAGGATCTGTGAATCGGAGGGAATTCAGCTCTGGTGATCAGCTGGAAGAGTGAGATTCAGCTTTTCCAGAGAGAGAGAGAGGAAGGGCTGACTTGTGGTATGGAGCAGCTGAGCTGCAGCATGCCATGGAAACCTAGACCTCCTGGTTAGGGAGGTTTGGGGAGGTTCTGGGAAGTACTTTGGCTTCACTGGAAAGGAAGGTCATCAGCTGCATGACTGAAGAAAGGAGATGGTTAAGGAAGAAATGATGTATGTTTTTGAAAGGGTTCAGGGAATATTGTCTCTGATATTTATTACTGAAGGTGCTAGATGGATGCTGGCCTTGCTTAGCTGTGTTTCTTCACTAGGCACACATAATGAGAGGAGCTTTTGCTCTATGCTAAGATTCAAAAAGAAAAAAAAAAGACTTGGCCATTTGAATATTAAATTCAAATGCCTTTAATAATACCTATAAATTAATAGGATTTCATGCACAGCATTCAAAAGCATTGTAAAGAGGATGTGGGATATGTAAAGATAAAATGGATTTTGTACCACTTTATAGCTGTGGAAAGAAAATGATTTTCATTTTTTTTAAATATATTTTTTCCCTTTGAAGTCTAATAATGGATTTAATTAGCTCTAAGGACCTGGATTTGAAGCTTTGAAAACGATCCTTTCAGTGCAGTGTTACTGAATTTTCTGGAAAGTTGCTTCCGCAGGTACACAGCCTTGCTGTGGTGAACGCAGCCTGGTACAACAAACGCACGTGTGCACGTGGAGCTGGTGACTGTAGCTCTGACAGCAAGACAGGGAGAAGGACCTCCCTCTTTTCTTTAATATTGGAAAGTTCCTACCAGTAGAAGACACAATGTTAAGTCTCTCATGTCCTAGTTTCCAGGTTGGGAAGTCTCCGCAGCACTTTCACCTGCTAGTTCTCTTCTGTGACTTGAGTAAATAGGTGGTGATGGTGATGATGATGATGATGATGATGCAGTGTGGAGGCGCTGCCTCCAAAACTGCTGAATGGATGATCAGACCCTCCAGGCAGCAGGAATATTTCCTTGGTGTTTGCTCTGCAGCTAGAGCCCTTCTGCCTCCCTGCTGGAGGAGGAGATTGATGTAACCTCACTTTGGATGGTGCTGTGTTTTCAATTGGAGTTTACTCTGCTTTGCATGGTTATATTTTTCTTAAATGTCATCGCTCCCTTGCTTCTCTCGATTGAACACAGAGTTACGGATACTTGGCTGTAGTGTGCCTAAGGGTTAATCACAGCTTGTCAAACATGGTGCTAAAATTGCCCTGTTCCTCCTGCTGTGCTGTGGTGCTGGTAGGAGGCACAGCTTGAAGCTGTGCTGCAGATCTGAGCCTGGGGTGTCCTGGGGCTCAGAGCCAGGGTCTCCCAGCCGAGTGAGAGCATCTGCAGGGGTTTGGGTGGCTGTGCCAGAGGGATGGAGAGACAGCTCTGCTGCATGGCTTTTCAAGGAGAAATAAAACCAACTGAGAAGGGAGTGACTGTGTTGACACAGAAAGTTTCCAACTGTTGTATTTAAATAACAGTTCAGAGTTTAAGTTGCTCTTGAAGCAGGCAGATTTATATCCCTTCCAAGCCTTGCTGCATACTGTTCCCCTCTTTTCTTCCTGCCACTATAAATCTGGGTGCTCTTGTTGATACAAATATTCTGTCTTTTAAAGAATTTTACTAAACTTTGTCAGCACTGAATCAAGTCTTGTGAGATTTGCTTTGCACTGGGTGATCAAGATTTTTCCTTTATCAGTCTCTATTTGCTGCCCTTAAATATTTCTGTGCTCCTTTTTTATGTAATAGGAAAATGTCAAAAGAAAGTGTATTTCATTTGTAGGGACATCTGACATTTGTGTTTGAAAGAGAAAGCTTGTGTTTCTCTGCTTCCCAAATGTTTGGTAGAACAAAAGTGTCTCTGAAGAGAGTGGCATGGCCAGGAAGGGGTTCAACGTGGAAATGTGCATATTCCCTTCTCCATGAACATGCACCATGCAACCTTTTAGCAGGACAAAATGAGAAGCAGTAGCAAAACTTGTAAGGCTTTATATTTGCTCTCCTGTGAATTTCCACAAAGGCCTTAATATGTGAATCCAGTGATGCTGCTAAATGCCCGTGGTGCTTCTCCAGGGAGGCCCTCAGTCATTAGGTCCCCAGGAATCCTCGTGTTCAACAGTGCTGTGCCAGGCTGGAGACAGTCCCAAGTGCTCTTTGGCATAACATGCAGGATGTAAGTTTATTGAGAGGCTTGTTTTGATGTGTGGGAGCTGGAAATGTTTAAATATTAGTGCTGTGAAGGAAGGGCTCTCATAATCTTCATACCTGACAGAAACCCGCGGGTGGGCTGGGGAACTAACATGAAGCTGTGCTTGTTGCTGGCTGCTGGGCTGTCCGTCCACCCTCTCCTGACTGGAGTTAGTGATGGTTTTTGTGGTTTAATGTGCACTTAACTGGCAGTGTGGCTAAGCGAGCTGATGTGCAGCCTGTAGAAATGAAGGGGGGCTTTCCATTGTCGTCAGTGGGTTGTGGATTAAGTCTTATGAGAATAGTAATATCGTGGTTTACTTGGCAGTACCCGTGCTAGTGGTGCTGTCTGACTGCAGACAGTAAACTGAGCAAGTTACGGAAAACATGATAGCCCTCTTCTGAACAGGAGAGTCACTCAATGTGAAAGCAATCCATTTTGTGTACTGCTTCTGTGGGAACTTTCAACAGGGTATTTTTGCATATAGATTCCGTGTAAATGAAGTGCTAGACCTTAACTAGATAAAGATATGATGAAATTTTCAGTGAAATCACTCTGAGCAAAGTATGGAACCTTTTTCTGAAAGTTACCATGTAGGTACCTGTCTGCACCTTTGAGGTGCAGAGATTTGGCACCACGATGCTTGTGGCATGTGAGGTGTGTTAGCTGGGGATTGTGAGTTTGCTGAAGTGTATAGGGCTGAGCACCAGAAACCTTCTTGCTCTAGGATTCACATCTTAACAGTCTTGCTCAGAAGCTGGTGGTGTGGTTTGTCGAGTTTGGGGAGGGACATTCTTGGAATTTTAAGTTGTTTTCTATGAATTTACTGTAGCCTTCTACCATTATGGGTGTGCTCTTGCTGATTAGACCTGCCATCATCAGAAATCTTGTGTATCAGTTGAGGAAATGCTCTGGCTTTGATGCTGAGTTAATAAAGTGGATTTTCGAGCATCAGCATGCTTCCTTCAGGGGAATGGAGGCAGAGCTGTGTTTAAATATTCACACAAGTTTAGTTTCCAGCATAGCCCCTCCTCATATGATGGGGGAAGTCTCTCTCCTTTCTTTGCTGAATCTGCTTTTTCCTTATAGATCTTGAGTAGCTTCATGCAGGAATCAGGAAAGTGAAGGGCATAGGGGAAAGCATCAGCACTTAAGTATTACTTATCTTGGTTAATCAGGACATTTGAATAGCATGGAGAGTAACTGCTTTTATTGCACACCACAGCATAGTCTCAATGGCATCTTGTTTTAATGTCACTGATCAAAACTATTTGATATAGGAGAGATTGAGTTTCTGATTGCTGACCTTTCCAGCACAGGCCAGCTGGCAGGGGAGACCTTTGACTGGTACAGGTATGCCAGGGTTGCTGAAGGAGTACTGCACAATGTGGGGAGGTTTTTTGGGAGCACAGAAAAGGCAGCAGAAGTCAGGTCTTGTTTGCTTCATATCTTTTGGCAGAATGGCATATTGATTCTTTAAAATAAAAACAAACAAAACCAAAACAAAAAAACTAAGCCCAAACAAACAAAAAACCAACCAAACAAAAAAAACCCACCACAACAAAACAAAACAACCACAAGAAAATATTACTTGCTGCAGTGGGTTCCAGATAACTTGTGTTTTCCTGGGTGTTAGTGCCGGTCCCAAGGCAGATGACTTGGGAAGAGTGAGTATGACTGAGTCAAAGGCTGATTCTGTGCCACAGATGCAAGGTTGCCTCTTTTTCACTGTAATTTGGTGTAAAACACTTGGAGGCAAGAGCAGAAATTCTGAAGTTGTCTGTCCTTTAATGGTCTGTTGAACACCAGCCTTCAGAGGAGTCGCCCGAGAGCAGGCTGGACTTGGTCTCTCTTCATAGCAAAGCCCGTGCAGTCAGTGATGTGCAGAGCAGGTGCCTGCAGCACCAGAACGGGGTGCTTCCTACACCTAGGGAGGCAACTGATGTCAGGAAGATGAATGCAAATGCCCATCACCCAAGCCCTCAGATCACCTATTCTTCCTTTATGGGAGTAAGTCTTATACCTAGTAACACAGAATATTTTTCTGAACTCAGAGCAGTGGATGACTCTCACTAAGCCCATAAGATTGTGGAAAGGGCATAACTTGTTTCTTGAGTAGAAGTGCTTGATGTCTTCAGCAAGAAGAGTTCTTGTGAGGTGGTGATCTTGGGACTTTGATGGAACTTAATGTTGATCTTTCTGCATGAACACTGGCATGCAAGTGATTGTTGCTGACTTAATGACTTAGTGTTTGTCCAACGAGCTTGAGTATTTGTGGTCCTATTTGTTGGTTTCTTATTTTGTGGATGGCAATATATATAGCTGCTTTAAAAAAACCCAAAAACCAAAAAAACCCAAAAAACAGGGCAAAAAAAGACATTGTGTTGCATGCTTATTTAAAATAAGGTGAGGAAGACTGAAGAGAGATTAAACCCATGCTTTTAAGCTGGAGAAGTGCAAATCCTCAAGGAACCCAGTGGTCTGATCCTCAGAGGTAATTAGTCGGTAGCCCTATTAATTTTAATGGCAGCTCTGAGCTGTTAAAGCCTGGCTATTGCCTCTATATTTTAAATATTATTAAATGCTACATACTTTAAGTACTTCATTGCTCTCATTTAAGAAAAACTCAGCTTGTTCATTGGGCACCTCATTTTAAATTATTTTTATTTTTAGTGCCTGTTGGAAAATGGGTAGGCTCTTCTGGGAGGAAAGTTACAATTAGGATAATTGTACTCTTGTGCTGCTCACAGCTTCAGGGAAATCCCTTCAGTCTCTACTTGGGAAGAGGCACAAGGTGATGAAGATGTATTTTGATAATCCTTGGTTTGGAACATTTCTCCATAAACAAAGCTGTACCACAACACGGTATTTGAGTGATGGATGCTGGACATGTCATGTGGTGCCATAAGTAGTCATTTGACACTAGAGCAGGGATAAGTGGTCCTGCCAAGTCGTAACAGCCTTTTATTTCTCTAGCTGGTAGGTCCAGTTCTTGGGCGACAGAGGCTGCTTTGAAAGGATCCTCTTTGGCATTTCTAAAAGGTTTCACGTGCTTGTGTGTCCTCTTACTCCCTTGCTTCCCCTAAGCAGGAGCCTAGGATCTAAATTGAGCTTGTGACACATGTTTTTAAAAAAACCCTGGAAAATACAGTTGCTCTGAAGACCTGATTCTTTGTGGGGTGGTACCAGCAGCTGAAGAGGTTTGTGTGCGGGTGTGACTATGACCTGTTGCAAGAAGGGAGGATGGTGTGGCTGGCCACCCTTGGGGTGTGACATCCATCTAGGTTTGGGAGTGGAACTGAGGAGCATTTAATCTTTCCTGGTGCTCTGTGGTGTGTGAGCTGAGATGAGTTAGAAACTCCAAGCCTAGTAATTTCTTTGAGGCGGCCCTGGCAGCCTGTCAGATCCCAAGGCTATTTGACATCCACGGTGCAACATTAATTGCTTTTCAAGTGGAAGATATTAGATAATTTCCTAGGCTTTTATTTATTTTACTCTCAGTTTATTCTGAGTTGTGTTGTGAGGTACCTGGGGCCACACTTCAGAAATACCCCCCTGTTTTCCATCTTGCCCCTATGTGCAGTGGGCTTGGCTTTGCTGTGGGACCCTGTGTGAGCAACTGGCCAGTATTTGAAGGCTTTTTTAGGGCATGGGGTAGCCCTAAGCACTCACCATGTGATGTGGGTAAGAGATGTTTGAGAGCATTGCTATGTTAAAGGCAGACAGGCATGGCATGAGCACATGTCCCTTGTGGGAGGTCAGAAGAATGAATGGCGGTGGCAGTCTGCATGGTGCCCAGAAATCTCTAGCAGAGGGAAACTGTTTTAGTGCTGATCTTTTTGTACTTGCAGGGCGTATTTCACACCTGAAGCAGCTTCTCCCCCGAGTACCAATGTCCTTCCCCATCTCCCTTTTATTTGAAAGTGTGTACAGTGTTTGAAAGCTTGCCTATTCTTTCTGTATTAAAGGATTGGGAGAGATGGTAGTGAAAACAAGCCCCTACCATTTCCAAGCAACCTTAATTGTCTGGCACTGAAACGTACTCTGCTGCCTGCAGTTTCCTGCCTTTACAAATGGCTATTAAAGCAGCAAGTGAGCCATCTCGTAGGCAGCTCAGGATGTAGGTCTCCCTTTGCCCCTGCTCCTTGGGAAGCAGGCTCCCAGTGTAGTTTACATGTATTATGCTAGCTGATTTTGTATTAACATAAAATCCACCCATGCTGTTATCTTCTTAGGGATGCATTTGGAAGGTAGCTAACACTGGAACATCTTCACAGGCTCACAACGGGAAGCTGAGTTACTCCAAGATACCGTGCTTGGCGTTTAGCTGGCGCTCCACCGAACATGTTGATTTTAGTCGAGCAGATGTCTGTTAATCTTTGTCAGAAGCTACCTTGCCATTCTATCAAGCACAGTGTAGAGGACAGATGTTTGATGAAAGCGCTGAAATATTTAACTAGGATATTTTTTCCCCCTACAGCCGAGATTGCTTGTTGTGCCTATTAATCTTTTACAAGACTTGCATCTGCTCAGAGGTGGGTTGTTTCAGGCTTCAGATGAACTTTGTGTGTATGTGCGTGGTTTGAAAGAGTGCTGTAATGAACAAACATGACGTGTAGATGAATAAATTGAATGCATAAAGCAGATGAATTAATCCCTCAGTTGCTGAAAGTCTCTTCCAATAACTATAATAAAAACCCCATACTGTAATGCTGCTTTTCCTGTGGGTGTTTACTCCTCTTTCAGGGGTGTCTTTACCCTCCAGTTCGTATAATTAAGATTTCAATTGCCATATCCTTAAAGAGAGCTTGTCCTTTCATATGCACGGTTCTGTGAAGCCTGGATACAATATTGCTAGGTAATTCAGAGCTCATCTATCCTGCTGGCCCTCTCCTCCTCATCTCATTATTAGCATGTTTGGTTAGATCTTGCAGTGGGTGAAGCAGTTACTGGGATAGAAGGGAAGAGGAAAGGCTAAGAGGTAGTTAACTGCTCATCCCAAGTTTGCATATCTCTTGTTTATGAGGAATTTGTTTTCAGCTACAGTACCTTTTTGTAATGCTTAATTCTTCTGCATAAGCTTCTAACCGGAGCCACTTGTGTTTTCATTTCCTCTTTGTTAAAACAGTTACACTTTTCATTATAGCTGGTGGTGGGAACACCAGAAAAGCCTTGGATAACATGGCAGATTGAAAGAGCCAAGAAACCACATGCCTGCAAAACTTACATGTTGTGTCATTCCCCCCCTGCAAAGGAGTAGCCTTGCTGGATAGTATTTTATACAGTGTTGAACTTCAGAAAAAAAACCCTCCCTAATTAATACTTAATAAGGATTATTACTTGTAAAGTAATTTAAAAACTTCCTGAAATGCATTTTTTAAAAATTTTTATTTCCTGCTGCTGACTTCAAGGCCTATAGTTTGTTTTTTTTTTTTCCTAGTCTGTTCTAGCTTGCTTTTCTTTGAATGTTGCAATTCTGTGCTTAAAGTCCAGTATTGTCTTTTAAATATCTCATGGATGTAATTCAGTTTTTGTTTTCTTTAAAATTAGTTGACTTATAAATTTCCCTTTTTCTTTTCTCCTTGTGTGAAGTGAATCGAAGTAAAATAGGAAATTGTCACACAGACCCATTTAACTTCCCCCTTCTCCAAACAGATAAATTATTGACTCTCTATTTTTAGAAGTAAGAGTAACACCAGTTTGAAAATAATTTAATACAGCCAGAGTTTTGCTAACCATTTCAAGAATGCTTTGGGGCAATCCCATGAGATGATGATGTGTGATGATAATTATGCTTTAGCAGAACTAGGCCTATTTGATGAGCAGCTCAAGCTCGGACACTTATAGCCAGCCTGTGCTTTAAGGTCTGAAATAAATTTAGTTTTAAGAATTAAGTTCTCTTCTCTGTGTATTCATATCTTATGTGCAAGGTTAACTTAGCATGTAAAATTCCCAAGATATTTTGTATGTCTGAACCAGAAGTTTTGAGGATCTCGCTCATGTCGCAGAAAGTGACTAAAATCTCAGAAATGTGTCTTCTTGAGTAAATGTTCTCAGAAAATGTCCTCACTTAATTGTAATCGAAAATTAATTGTTGAGCTGTCTGTCGTCTTTTTTCATGCCTCAAGTATTCTGCCCAGTAACATTCTTCTTCCATATGATTCATTAGTCTTCAGATTGCTTAAAAATATCCTGGACAAGGAAGGCATATTAGCAAAGTCATAACTATATTGGCAGATGAAAATAATCTCTCCTCAAGTGTCTATGTACGTGCCAAGTTCCCATCATGCATACAGAGAGTAAATGAGTGGGCTTGTCAATGAACAGGCTTTTGAAAGGCTTCTTTTGTTAATCACTAGCAAAATTGGTCAGAGCTTATAGACTTTAAAAGAAAAATCCAGTGGACCTTATTCAGAACTCTTATCACCTTTTGCTCAACGTCACAATGACAATGATGGATGAGCAAAACATGGAGCCTTGAGTTTAGCTTGGGGATAGAAGAAATGACAGAATTGACAGAACTTGTTTTCGGTGGTGAGTGTGGTTGTGCGTACTGGTTACGCAAAATACTGTGCAACTTTAAATACAATTGTTCTGCTGCATCAAGGAAGGGGAAGAGATGGAAAATATCTTGGGGACCTGAAGTGTGACCTCAGTCCTCTATTTATATGCGTTAGGTCTCCGTCTGTTCTGCAAACATTTAGGAGTGGGCGTGAGTCATGGTGTTGCAGTCAGCAGGACCGGCTGTGCCTCAGGTGTGTGCGTCTGTATTTTCAGGATTAGTCTTCAGGTGATGTAACTGGGCAATGGATCTTGCTTTGGCAAAATAATAGTGCGTGTCAGGCTTTCCTTTTGGTTACTTTCATAGGTTATTGTGTAGGACATCCAAACTGTCTTTCTAAATATGGTGAGATTTAGTACAAGGAGTAGTAAAGGAGTACAAGGAAATTAAAATGGAAAGCAAAAGCAGGGGCAGGCATTTATAAATGATTGAACTAAATTATACTCACTAGAATGAGCTGCAGCTGCGACAGCGATGTTTCTTTCTTCAGGTAAATAACATTACCCATCATTACTGGTTACACTAAAAGGCCATAATTCCATGTTAACATGCCTTATTGAAGCCTGATAAGTCATAGCCTAATCTCCATTACCAGACTGCCCATAAATATTAGAGATATGTGGTACGGGGAAGGTAAGGAATGAAATCTGGTTTTGCTGCAGCAGTATCAGTGTTCGCTGGCCCCTGACAGGACAGAGCTGAGTCATTTTAGATAAAGCAATTCCTGTAAGGCATATGATGACTTTTCATTTTTATTTAATTAAAGTGTAAAGCTGTTTTGTAACCTATTCCCTCTTTTTAAAGGAAAAAAAAAAAAAAAAGTTCAAAAAAGTCTTGATGACTTTTGCACGCAAGGAAATAGAAATCAATTTCTGCTTTAAGGTTGTGAGTGTGTTGTGGTGTTGTACCACAAACACAATACCACTGTTGTTTTCACTTCGGTAAGTTACTGTTTTTTGTGGCCAATAAAACCACAGGCTGTTGAAGTTATACAGTATAATAATGGAGTCAAATCCACATGCTCAAGGGATCCTGTGTGGTTTTGACATTTTATTAAATTGAAGAGTAGGTAAAAGGTTGATGTGGTTCCCCCCCTCCTGCTGCTAGAGATTTAGAGAAAATAGAGAAACCCAAACGTTTCCAGTTCACTATTCCTAGAAAATATAAGTGGAATTTTTACTACTTCATGCCAAAGTGGTCGAGGATGTACATCCTTTTGGATGGCGTGGTAGTAGATGACACTGTAGTCTCTTCAGTTGGAGCTTCTTAACTTTTTTGAATTTTGAATTCATGGTGAATTTGAGTCACCATTTGTTTGTCAGAAACCTTTAGACTGAAGTTGAAATCAATGGCTTAACTTTGTTTTGTGACCCTTTCAAAAACATCGCATGCCCAATCCACTGAAACAATTTCCATTGACAAGCTCAATGCATTTTTTTTCCTCTCTATTCTACATGACAGAATGTGCAAGAGCAGCACTTTTAATATTTTTAAAGTAACAGGAGTGGCAAAGAGAGGTTTGATACTTAGCGTGACTACAGGTGACTGTCTTCCCACGTCTGCTGTCTGGTCATTAAAGTTGTGATAGAATTATAATGGAAAGAGCAGCACCCAGATACCTGTCTTAGACAGCTCATCGCTGGGATGGGGTGGGAAAAGGAGTGCTCTGTGAGGCATACAAAAGGTAAATAATTTTGGACTCTAATGGAGCAAAAGCTGAACAATAATTGGAAAAATCCTGGCATGGGTGTGTGAGGGAAATCAGCGTGGAACAAGCTAGGGCACGAACTCGGGAACTACCGGTGGTAAGTAGCTGTGTGCGGTGAACACAGGGAAGCCGTCCAGTTTCCCCAGCTGTGGAGATCAGTCAGTCTGGACTTGAGGAGGACACTTGCAGCAGTATAAGCATAGATGTACTTGTGGTATTTACCCTGGAAAAGCACAAGTGTGCGCATCTTTCTGAAGACAATGATGGTTTTGCAGAGATAACAGTTAAATTTATTTCTATTGCTCTGTTGTGTGTGTTCCTCTGATCCAGGTTTGAATTTTACTGGTTTTATTTCCTTGTTCTTGGTTACCATTGTGTGCTTTCAGAGCTTGCTTTCCCCACCTCGGATTTATTGAGGGAGCATGAGGGGGAAAAATGAAATGAAGCAATATATTTTGCTTGTCATTGTCATGCTGTCAATTGAGTCTTAGTGGTACCATTAGTAATTTTATGACACATTACCTTTCCTGGTTGAGTTTTGCTCCCCATTCAGTGTGTTTGACTAAAGTTTTAAACAAGTTTTTGTGGGTTTCCATGCATCCTGCCACTGAAAAGCATGCTTTTCATAAATTCAGTTAATTTTTATGCTTTCAGATCTTTCCTTCCCTCACTCCCTATCTATCAGTCTATATTTGTGAGAGCTCTCCAGGGCTAGAAGTGAGCTTTATCTTTGTTGACACAATTAGTTGGCTCACAGTGTGAGTGTGACAGTGACTGTACACAGGTCTGGTGGAATGCAATTACAGAACAACCACAGATCCCCCAAGAAAATTGTGATAGTGAAAGTGACCAAGGAATCTTTCTCTCTGCAGAGCTCTGCACTGTAGGGGTCCATGTGCCAATCCCAGAGCTTAATTTACTTACTGGAATGTTCAGAATGGTTGGCTTTGTTACATTTATCTCCGTAGCATCCAGTCTGGATCCTGTAAGATCATTCCTACGACAATCACTGTTGTAGATGCTTAATGAAGCTACTGGTGAAGTCCGGAAGACTTTATTCCAGGAGCTGAGCACAGTGCACACTGTGCTTTCCTGCTTCTTCTTTGCAAACTTTGAGTACTGTAGAGATTTTCATGAGCATCATATAGCTGCGTAAGAGAAAGCGAAGCTTATTTCTGTGTGTAGAAGCAGTGGAGTCCTTTGTGTGTGTGTGCATGCAGCTTATGATTTCTATTAATAACAACTGGTTTATAAAATGTGGTTACAGGAATTGGCAAGCGTATATTGGCAGCGAGGCAAGACAATAGTCAAGGAGTTGAATGCAAGGAGCAGGTTGTTAATGCACCCTTGCAGTACCGTCCTCCTTTGTGCACTTTTAAATGGTTATCTTTGGACTGTACGTGCATTAATTGCCTCATGGGTTCCACTGCTAGAAACGTGGTTTCTGATAGCAAGTAACTGGCTGACTTGGTAGTTAGCTGTACCAGTTAAAACAGAAGTGTTAAAAATACTGTCAGTGAAAACTTTTAGCTGAAGCCTGCAATTGCAGATCAAAAACTGTTTCGAAAAGCTGACTCTGCTGGTTAGGGGAATGCTAAATATGTCCCTAATCACAACAGTTTGATTTTGAGCATTTCTTACAGTGATCATTCATCTGCAGCTGAAGACTGTGTAAACCCTTTAGTAAATCGTAACTAAAGGGCAGACAGTCAAGAATCCAAAAGCAGAGAAGATTTTATGGATCAAGTGAACTGTCTTTGTTTTTTTTTTTTTTTTTTTCCCCTGAATTGAAGTTGCAGGCGAGGGTTTTTTGTACTCCCCACAGGCCCCTGCTATCTGTTTCTCTAGATCCCACCTTTCTTGAAAGTAAAACTTGTTTTCCTCTGCTCCCTGCCCCCAATCTGTGAATCATGCCGTTGTCTCCTTTGGCGTGAACCCACAACTGTGTCTCCACAAAGTGCAAGATCAGACCAGTCTGGAAACTTAGGCTGTCAAGTTCAATTTAAAGAAAGAGGATTTTTATTTAGTTTGGTTTCTTCAAATGTGAACATCAGAAAGACAAGCCAATGGCATCTACCACATAATTGCTATGTTGTGTTTAGGGTTATAAAGCTTACTGTTATGCTAACACAGAATGGCATCTGTTTTGTTTCAGCTTTAGTGATTGAAAATTACCAAAAAGCATCATACTTCTGAGACCGAGAGTCAGATAATACCGGGGAAGTGTAGCCAAGCAGCCCACTCAACATGGTACTGTTACCTCTACTAAAATGTCTCAGTGGGTGACTTGGATGGTGATAAGGAACTTCCCTGTTGGTTTGGAGGAAAATTCTTTTGAATGTAGACAGTAATTTCATAATTAGCCCTTAAAATTACATGGAAGTGAAAACCAGGGAAATGTTAAAGATCACAAACATTAAAGCATCTGTTTTGTATTTTAGTTATTCTCATCTTGATCCTTCTTGCTGCCCTTGAAAAATGAAGTGAAAAAGACAGTGTGCTTTGAGTTAATGTGAGGACTAGTTAGGAGGGTAAAGATGAGTAAAAGGCCCTGCAGAACTGGCCGTAAGCACAGGCCATGGAATCAAAAATGATTCCACAGGGAATCATTTTTGCAGAGTCAGAAGTGTGTGCACTAAACGGGCAGATTTAACGGGAAGACACAGAAATCTCTCTTCTCAGACATGGGCATTTGAAAAACCAGCCCAGTTCCTAATTATAAGGCCAGCTAAGCTCAAAATATTAGACGTGTTTTTAGACCCTGTCTAAACACTTGTAATATTTTTAGACAGGAGACTGCAGATATTAACTACGCTATTCTAAAAATCACGCCTTTCTGTTTTAAGTAGGTGGAACCACATGGCTGGATCAAGCCTTGTAATTATTCTCCACCTGTCAAGAATGTCTGTGTCCAAGGTTACAGCCTGAAGCTCTGTAAAGTGAGCTGTTTGGGGCTTCATTTCTGTCCCTGGTACTTGAGAAAAGGCTTTCATCATATAGATATATGAAGTGTTTTCAGTAGCCACATTGATAATTGGCTAGACTCGGTGAGATAAAAAAAAAAATCAGGAAAGTCAATTTAGCAGTTTTAGCTTGGCATTGTAGAGAAGGAAGATACATTTTAATTGCTTTTCTGTAACAGTAGAGGTGTTTTAAAGTGTTGAAAAACGTTTGCATTATTGTTTAGTCTAAACAGTGTTTAAGATATTTTCAATCTAATTTCTTCTGCCTGTATAGACTTTATTTTTAAATGTCAGTTTGTTTTTCTGTAAAATTAAGTGTAAGGTGATGACTATCATCACAGCTATACCCAACAACTTACATGTTTGCATATTCTTAGAGCCTTCATTCAAACTGAAAGAGACACTAGGTAGGAAAATACCCTTTTGGGGAATGCATTAGTGAAAGACTTCATAGGATCAGCAAGAAGTGGTCTTCTGAATTGTAATTTCCCATGAAATCCACGTGGGTTTCTTGCTTTTGTCTGTGTTTTTTCTTTTTCCTCTTAGGAGTGTCTGTGTGAGATTTGGAAGCCCAAATCCTTCCCCAGCTCTAAAGGAAAGAATAGAGTTGCTTCCTTCCTTCTGGAATAGATCTTGCGGAGAACCCAGGGCCATTAAGTCCTTGTTCTGAAATACCTAATGGAGTAGGCAGCTTTTGGCACCAAAGAGAAAAATGTGAAATAGCACTTTCCCTTGGGTCTGTAATTGCACACACATGGTGATGATTCATGAGAGAGGAGTGTTGAAAGTTAGCAGTGGAAGTTGAACCTCTGGCGCGCAGATCCTGCCCGTGGTC
Source organism: Megaceryle maxima (assembly GCA_024605025.1). Lineage (NCBI taxonomy): Eukaryota > Metazoa > Chordata > Aves > Coraciiformes > Cerylidae > Megaceryle > Megaceryle maxima. The sequence continues at coordinate 64,801 of JANHGN010021460.1, read as the reverse complement.
AGTGGTGCCAGTGATGCGCGTGTCCCGAGCCCAGTATTGCAGCAAAAAGCCACCGTGTTGGTTTTGAATACTTTTTTTTTTTTCCCGGCAGTACTATGGACTTGCATTACTTGCTGAATATGTGTTCAGATGCTCTGGGTTTTGCCACAGAGCCGGTCAGTATTGCGACGTGCAGCAAGACAGCAGAAACTTGATGCAGGGTATGGCAAGGTGCTGAGACCTGATTGTGTTTAACACCTTGTTGAAAGAGCAGTGAGATCTGAACATTATCGATCTTGTCATCACAGTACTTTCCTGCCTCTTGTCGCCTTTATGCCCATTCTATTTACAGGAGTATTTTAAGGCTCTGAAATGTTAACACTTTAAGTATCTCTTGAAAACATAAAAGGAAATAATGTATTTGTGTATGACAGTTGAGCAAAACTAGGCTAGTGACATCACCAGATAAAATTTTTGTTCTTACAGACTTACTGTAGTCTCTCAGTCCAGACAACACCTAAAAAAACCCCTGTGCTTTGCGCAGAGCTCTTTTATTTACTGGACCATACCACACTACCTGTTGAACTGGCAGCTGGCTGCTGGGATGTTAACCTGTTGAATTTATCTAAAATAGGGTATTTTCTGACTGCTGACACTGTTCAAACCTCTGAAATCTACCAACTCCTCTAACACTGCTTTCAGGGAAGAGATTGTATAACAGATGTACTTCATCTTTTGCAGGGTGGTCTAGACTGTCATGGTGGTTTAGAAATAAAATGTATTAATAATTAATGTTCATAACACCACCATTATTATTGGTGTTATTTATTCACAGCTGCTTTGATTTCCCTTTCTTCAGTCTCAGCTGCGGTGCAAGGGGCACCATAAAACTTGTGATTTGAAGCCCTGGTGGGGAGGGGTGAGTGGGGCAAAGGGGATTTCCTTCATGCGGAACAAACACGGCATGGGAGGGTTGATTTCTGCTGGGAAAAGGGCAAGGAAAGGGAATGGGGGAAAAAAAGGTAAAAAATCTTTGAGGCTAAGAGTGCCTCTTTGTTTAATCAAACTTTTATAGTTCAGAAATAAAAAAACCCCAAAAGATTAAGTTGACAGAGGTTGAAGGGAGTTGGGAGGGTGAAAACATGAATCCAGCAGCACAGGAGTGAAGATCTGGCAGCCTAATATGGGGTGAAATTGTGGTACATCTGGCCCAGGCAGAAAGGTGGAGGTTTCTTGAACTTAAGCAGAGCCATTTAGCTGCTGTGGCAATACTCGGTGCCTGCCTGGGAGGAAGCTTGGGTTTTTTTGTGAATCCCCTGCCTCCTGAGGGCTGCAAAGATCCCAGGTTATGTGTATGCAAACATGGGAGGTAGGCTTTTTAATGAGCTTGCAAATAAAGACTGTACCCCAGTTTCAAAGCGGCACTAAGTGGGGAAAAAGAACTGCCTGATCTGTTGGTATGAGATAGAGCTTTATTCCAGGCAGACTTCTAAAATGTGTATTTCCAATACATATTCCCAGCATTTATCAGAGAGCGTGCCTCGGGCCAAGTTTTGATGTTTCTCAGGTTTTTGTTCCCAGGGCCAACCCACCCTCAGTGTTCATTAGTAAATAAAAGCACCACATGACCCACACCCTTGGCTCACAGTTCCCCAGCCATCTTGTTAGCATTTGAAGTAATAGTATGACTTGCATAGATTTCCCCAGCAAGCTCAGGAACTTTATGTTTGGAGAGTTTGAGCCAACTGGTCCCATTTCCAAGAGAAACACTGCGTGTTCACCCACTTAAAACAAAAGAGGGAGGAAAAGGGTTCGTATGGCTTGTGTTTTCTAGTCTCTCCCATGGGGCTGCATAACTGCCCTCCTGAAATGTGTTTTATGATAGAATAGTGGCTTCAACTTTTTTCTTCTTGAGTTCCCTTAAAAAAGAAATCACTGAAGTGCTAGTTGCAGTGGAGGGAATTTAACCTTACTGGGTGATGGGCTTGTGGTGTTCATGGTGAACTTTTGCAGACTTGTCAAGAAGTACTCAAATACTACAAACTGGAAGTCAGCGCTGTAGAAACTTTGCCGCTGCTGCAGTGCTGTGGTTTCCCTACCCTCAGCAAGGAACAGGCTGTCTCTACTGTCTTTTCATCCAACCCAGCTTTGCATTTGTGAAAAGGCTGGGTAGAATCAGATGGTTGCTGGTAGACTTTACCAGTTAGAAGATGCTAAGGGGAAAGTGTATGTGCTTGAAGCACCCTCTGGGGATATTGATAAATGAACATCTGATAAAAATTAGGTATTGCTTACTGCAATAAAGTAAAATACAAGGGAGCTAACTGCCTGGAGATGGCTGATAATGTAGAGGGGGTTACATGTACTGCACAGAGGTCTCTGCTGCTGCTTCTACCATGAGACCTTACCAGCCTCGATAAAGCACAGGTAACAACTACTGCCATTTCTTGGGCCTTGCCCAGCCCCACTTAAACAGCTGTCCCCTAAACCAACAGGCCTCTGCTGTCTAAGATCCTAACCAGTACAGTGAAGTGGCTTGTGACTGTGACAGATGGTTCATAACCGCTTGTATTTTATTTATGTGGTCAAATTGTGATGCTTTTTGGGAAGGAGCAATTTTCAGAAAATTGGGTCCCTCATTGTGAAAAGGGTCAAAGATAAGTTTTAAAACTGGTAAAAATAGCCATCTGGTATTAAAATAGCTTTCTTCTTAAACATTGTGTCCTCAGGTTATGAGTCAGTTTAGTTTCTGACTTACTGTTTGTATGTATGAATTTTCTTGATGCTTTCTTCAGTGTCTTGGCTAAGTTTGTTTCAAATCATGGTGAGTCTGCATTTTGCTCCACTAAGGTAACAACAGTTCTGTTTACAACACAGCAAAGTGAATTGTTAAGGAAACAGAAGGGCTGGGTTTCTAAGGAACTTCAGAATTTTCTGAAGAGCTTAATAAAATAATTTTGGTAAATTGACAGTGTTCTCTATTAAAACAAATTACACACATCATGTGTTCACTCCTGTCAAGTGTCAGCAGTGCCTTGATTAATGCAAGGTAATGTTGTCTGGTGATTGTAGCTGTCCATAAAATCTTGAATTTGAATGTGGGGTTGTACTTTAATGAGCTAGGGGAGCATTCTTCACTCTTGACGATGGTCCAGCTCCAGATTTGGACCGCTATTTAGGGTTTGGAAAAGTGAAGGCTAAATGATTTGATTTGCATATGCTATCTTTGTGAGAGAGAGAACACAGTGTGCTTGCAAGTGCTTTTTCAGTAAGGGGTTTTGCTTTGCCTCCTGTCTTTAGAGATGGCCTTGTCATGCTTCAGGCCAGGGCTGATACATCACCACTGCCCCTTTGCCAAACTAGTGACCCCCACTTCCTGCTCTGTCCCAGCACAGGTCCAGAAGACTAGTGTCTTAAGAAAGCTTATAGAAGTCCATACAAGCCTCTTGTTTCACAGTTATTCCTTTAACATAGATTGGTGCAAAGCCACTTTGATGGCAAAAGGAAGCCACAAAAATGTGCCTTATGGGCATAATTTAAATATTTAGCAAAACCTTTTGATGTCTTCTTCACATACTCTTTATTTTTTGATTAAACTGCAGAGAATTGTGCTCACTTTTGAGCAAGCAGAGAGTACCGCAGAACATGATGAAATATTTCCTTTGCATATAGTTGTACAGTTGCATGACCATAGTGAAATTTTGCCCGTATAGATGTAATTACTGTAGTTGATGACAATTATTTTGCTGGAAGCAATTTCTACTGAATGATGGCCTTGGATATTTGGTATATCATTTTGTTCTTATCAGAAGGATGTTCTGGTTCCCATAAAAGATTAGAGTTCAGCTTCATGTGAGCAATTTTATACACTGTCACAGAGCAGCAAGGTTCATTTGTAGTACTTAGTTGCTGATGCACCTGGGCTGACTTCAATAAATCTACCTGGGTAATTGTCTGCAATAGTATTTAGTGCCCCAAGTGGACAGTGTGCTTGCCAAGCACAGAAAAAAGTATTTTCTCTGAAGAGCATCTTTCAGGTGCACTATGTGTCAATGTCTGCTTATTTCTAATCTTTCTCACTTTCCAGCTGATCTTTGACCAATTTAAATAAATTGACCTTTGGGTTTTTAGAGATAGAAAGGAATAAAGATGTGACTAAAATGTCATGACAACCACTGGCTTTACTCTAGGGATCTCTGCACAGTGTTATCTTTCCTTTTATCTAAAACTTGGTTCTGGTGTGCTTTGATCTTTGTGGATTTTTTTAAAACATGCTTTTCTATGTGCAAATGGCCACTAAAAAGTTTACAGATTCACAGCATGTGTGCTGTGTAAGGCTTTCTCAAGACTGCTGTTGATACATGATTATATCCACAAAAAAAAAAAAATCTTGAGCCCCCTAAGCAGGCTTACTTTGTAGGGTAATACTTGGACCTTATGCAGTGTGTTTTTTCTCTGGGTATTGAGGCTTTTTAAGGATTTGTTTTCATTCTCCTCATTTTACAGGTAGGGAGAGGGAGTAGGAGCTGGGAAATAATTGTTTCAGCATGGGAGTGGGGACACAGGGAGAAGGAATAATTTTAATTTCCAGAAGGGCTGGGGAATGGAGGCACAAAGAGCAACTGCCATGCCTGAAAGCCCAGTCTTGTACTCTGTAGTACTGCATATGCTTTTTCTCCTGGGCATGCATGCTTACAGCTGATGAGATACATGATGTCTGGTGTTTGGTTTACATGAACATCTATTTTTATTTTGCAAAGGCTTTTAGTATCTCATGAAGACGTGTTTATTGTGCCTTAAAATCTAATTTTCCCTTGCATGATTTTTCAGCCTCTGGAGGTCTTTCAGTATCTCAGTAAAAACCAAAGCCTGGGTTTGGTGTTTGTTTTTTTTGGGGGGTTTTTTTTGGTTTGGTTTTTTTTTTTTTTTTTTCTGTTTGGCTCTGGCAGACATTTACAGAGCCTAAACAAAGAATGAATAAATAAATAAATAATCTGCATAGCTTTTCTATTTACTTGTACTGCAGCCTTATTTGGGTTTTGGTAGGAGTATGGTGTAAAGGCTGCAGTGAATGCAGTACAAGTGATGTTGGAGGAGAAATAGGAGGAAGGGTATTATCTTTCTGATTGCATGTTTAACTGTGCATCCTAGCAGCTGAACATTTTCATGTGCTTAACTAATTTGTTGTAAAACAAGGCTAGCTGACAGCAATATTCTACGGAATCTTAACTGAAAATGGTCATGCAAATTACTTGGCACCTTTCAGTGACCAACAAAGCCATTAGTTTCCTTGGAGAATATTGAGAGCAGCATTAATTAAATCAACAGGAATGGACAGGAAAATGAGGGGTAGATAAGCAGCTGTTCAGAGGAAGAAAAAATCCAAATTCATCAAACAGGACACATGATTTGTGGGGAAGAGGAAGATCCTTTAAATACTTGACAGTGGCATACAGTGGTGAGACACTGACACACTCTCCTCCCCCCCCCATCCCAAATCTTTCCAGCAGTCTTTTGAAAAGAGGCTGAGATCAGGGGAAGCGAGCACTGATCTTGGTGACCCTTCTGCGCTAATGCCTTCCCTCCTTGCCACCTCCTGAGAACTGGCACAGCTTTCCTGCACCAGCAGGCGCGTCTATCCTGCCATCTGTACTGCACGCTAAGAGGCAAAGGTGCCAAATTTCAGCCAGGGTCTGGCAAGAGACTTGTTCTCTTTGGGGTGGGAGACTGAGTAGAAATAGAGCTCTTCCCCATGCAGCTTTCAGTGTGTGCTTCCTTACGTGGTGCTGCCTGCTTTTCTATGGGGAGTGTGTCTGGGTGACGTGGGGTGAAGATGGTGCACGTAGCCCAGAGCTGCTGCCCAAGTATAGGTCCCTTAGTTAATTCTGAGTCAGGCAGAGCTGGGAACTCAAGACAGTGAGGAGGGTACAGCCCTGCTACCTTCTTTTGCTTTTCTTCACCTGCTAGCAGCTGGCTGTTTTTTCCAGTGCACTTTTAAAAGCTGCTATAAACTGCACTCAAACTTGATTTTGCCAAATGCAAGTTAAAATGTAAGAACGTTTCTCAATTCCTTTTTTAAAACTACAAACTTCTAATGTACTTTTCCCCTGGTATTTTATCCTCTTTATTCTTTCTTCTCCTGTGATTCATGAAGTGACCCTGTGCTCCTGTGCATGAAAAAAAAATCCAAGCGTTATGTTCGTAATGCGTAAGATCACACAAGCTACTTTTTGCTGGCACATTTGTACAAGCTCCTATTCTGCATATTGGAGTATTTTCATGCTGGCTTCCAAAATTCATGAGCAAGGGCAAGCTAGGTTTCTATGTTGGACAGAAATGAAAGGATCTCAAAACGTAGCCAGTGACTGTAGAATAAAAGTAACTATCACATGCAGCAGGATGTAAATGTGTTTATTAGGAATGTGTATGTCCCTTGTTAGTGTGTATCTTAGTGCCACAGTATCTTTGATTCTGACAATGGTCTTGTGAAATGTAATAGCGCTGTTTTTCCCATTTTGCGAAGCTTCAGCCTAAATAACTTTCTCTTCAAATTAATTCTCTTGGCCCTTCTTCAGGCATATTATTATTTTCTTTTCTTACCAGCCGTTTAGTGATGTGGTTGACTTTGGCTTTCGTATCCTGCAGGCCAGATCAACTACTTCCTGAAAAATATTTGACCAAGGGGAAATGCAAGGCAGGACAGATTTCTGATGTGTTCTGCTTTTGGCACACAAGCTAGATTGTGATGAGGCAGGAGAAGCTTGTGGAATAGCCTCAGAGGCAGCTGCAGCCGTGGGCTTGATCAGGAAATTGTCTTCTGGAAACCTTTCAGTGCTGTCCCTGTGTTTAAAAAACAAACACCTCTTACACCCCCCACCCCCCCCAAATCAAACAGAAACAAGGTGGTGCGTATGTAGTGAGCAAGAGGAGTTTGCTAAACCTAGGTAAGAAACAAAATCGTGACAGCTCTGTAAAGACAGGTGCTGTGGTGCAGGGGTGCTCTGTAGAAATGTTTTCTGAAGCACTGGGAAAGCTTTTGTTGTCATCTTTACCTTGAACCACATCTGTGCAACATCTGTTGTCTCAAAAGCACATACCTGTCATTAAATTTACATAATTAAACTTAATTTAATCTGAAACTATGTTTAATTTCTTATGACTGCATAGGCTGGTTTTCTCTTCTGTGGGGAAACTTTCAGGAGTACACTCACATCAAGCTCTAAAATGTAAGAGCAGCAAAGCTTTTGTCCTTGTTTCGAGTGAAAAATTCTGAAGAAAACACCTTCCACTTGATAACATATTTCTGTCAGGAAAGATTTCTTCATGTCACAAAGTTTGTCTGATTCAACCAAATGTGCCATTCATGTAACAGTACTTCAAAATGAATTAAATACAGTATCTGTGTCGTATTTGCTGCCAGAGCCTGTGCAAGGTGAGAGGTGCAGGTCAGCCTCTCTGTGCCCGTCTCCTGTGGCCACTGAACTGTCACTGCTGAAATGCAAGTGTAATGCAGCACATGACAAATTTGTGTCCTTTCCAACTTGTGAAAGCTGTCCTGAAGGCTGGAAACTGGGAAGCAGTGGGCTCAGGCCCGAGTGGCTTTGGGAGAAGAGAGGAAAGCAAAAAGCGCAGAATGCAGCTCGGGATACGAACATCCCTTCCTTCCTGTAAGCAGTGGAGCAGGGATGGGGCTCGGTGTGGTGACCGGTGTTCAGCCACTGGTGACTTTCCCAGCAGCTGTCATAATGTTATTCTTTTCAGCAGCCTCTTCTGTTTTTGTTAAGAAATTATTTCAAACATTTCAGCCCTGATCCTGTGAGAAGGAATTAAAAGTTTTGGCAGCTGGGCTTTATCCACTTCTCCTTTCCCTCCCCCCAAAGACACTCCTGATGGATCTGTGGCCTTAATTACTCTGTGCAGCGTTCCGGGCACTGGATGGGCCCAGGGCAGCCGGGGGGCCGAGTGACGCCTGGATGAGTGGAAATGGCAATGCCCTGTGCCCTGTGGTGAAGCAGCTCTAATAGACTTTCCTGCTGTGAGTGAGCCCTTAATAAGAATTGAAGGCTTGTTCTTGCTGTGGGATACAGTTCAAAAGCCATTGTGGGTTGTTGTGGGATGTTGTGCTGGGAATGTCTGGTGCCATGATGGGTGCTGAGGAAAAGGAGAAGTGGGGTACCCCATCTCATCGTTGCCCCTTTAGCTGTTTGTTGAAACAAGGAAAGGGTTAACAGAAAGGCCCCAAAGACTGGCTCGCTGCATGTTTTCTTCAGCATCTGTGCCTGGCAGAGGGCCGTGCTGGTGCCCCGGTTAGCTTGGCCACGACACCCAGCAGTGCCAGCATGTTTAATGTGCTTGGAAAAGCCTGGGCTGAGTCCGCCTGGCCAGGCCCAGCTTGGCAGGAACTGCTAACCAGAGAGGAGCTGAGAGAACCTCTCCCTGAGGCCTCCACAGCTGTGAGGTGCTTGGGCCCAGGAGCAAGGCTGAGGGCCCAGCACTTCCTTCATCTCTCCTGTCAGCGGTGGAGCCCCAGCTTGGCTCTGGAGGACAGCTCACAGGTGCCCATCCCCAGCAAATGGGGCTTTGCCTCGGCACTGCTCCTTCCTGTCAGAGGTCCTGCCGCCAGCCGCTGCCTCTGGGCTGCTTTGGCCTAGAAATGCTGCGAGTCTGGGGCCCTCCTGGGCTGGGGTGAGTGTGTGGGAGGAGAGCAGCGAGGGCGGAGCAGCAGCTGGGCTGAAATACGAGGTTTGTGAGGAAAAGCTGTCGGGGTTGTATTTGAGAATTAAACTTGGAGTGTGGATGTGCCTGCAGGAACAGAGAAGGAGCAGTGCTGAGAAATGAAGGCCTAAAAAAGTGATGGAGTGCACTTGGAAGTGGGCCGGTGGAAGCAGGAGTGTGAGGTAAAGCCCGTGTACTGGCCAAGCAGGGAAATGCTGCTGAAAACACAGAACCAGGCACCTTTGGTGCCCCTGGCAGAGGCTTTGCAGGGCGATTTGTTTCAGATCCGGTAGGATCCAGTGAGGGTTTGGGAGGCTGTGCTGCTCTGCAAAATGGAGCAGATCTGGAACACTCGCTGTCATACCTGCAGCAGCTCTCTGCGAGCTCTCAGTGGCAGACCAAGGGTGCTAAAAAACTGTTGGTGAAAATGAAAGCACAATAAGGACATTCAAGTCAGCTGGTACAAAGTGAAAAAAATAGAAGAGGGAAGAGAAACACAACCAGGGGAGGGAGGATGTGTTGTTTCTGTTGGAGTGCTGCTGCTTCCGCAGCATGTATGAGGAAGGGACACACTTCTGCGGCAGTTCAGGATCATCAGTCTCTGGAGATCGTCCCCCCCCAATCCAGTTAATTTCACACGAAAGGTCATGGCCTGACTTGGTCATGGCTGATTTGCAAAGCCCTGCCCAGCCTTTTCCTGCTCAGGAGGGTTGTGAATGGTTCTTCTTTCAGGACTGTTTGCTCAGGGCTTTGCTTTCACTTCAGTCCACCTGCTTTTTATTCATGCTGGCAAAAACCATTATCTGCACTTTTGCCCGAAGTTAGGTTGTGATTTTTTTTTTCTTGTTTTTGGAGTGATTTGCCTCACTCCTGATGTAATTTAGACAGGGAAATGTAATCAATCAGCATAGTAATTGCCTGTTTAGCATTGTCGACAGTTCAGAGATTGCCTTGCATTTAACAAGTCCTCTCTGGTGGAGGCAGAGCTTAGAGGTCAGCATCCTCTGGCTCCAGGGATCCACTCCCTGGGGGGCATTTGGCTCTTTTTGGGGGGGATACAGGGAGAGAGCAGTGCAGTTTAACTTGAGTTCATTGTAGTACTAGTGTAGTGTCTGAGAAGAATGGCAGTGATGGGACATTGTGGGATTGTGGCTGGCTGCTTGACTAGCACGTAACAGGAAATATTTCCAAGAGAAATCATAGTGGGAAGATGGTCAATTGATGTCTCGAGTTGCTCAGATTTACAAGTAGTATTTGCTCATCTTTGACAAGGTAGCATGGGGGATGTCATCCAGAATTTCAGCTGATAGGGAACGTGTTTTGTAAACTCTTGAATATGTCTCTGAAGAGGAGGATCAGCTTGCCTGCAGGACATGCAGTAGTCAAGGAGTAACATCAGTTGGTAAGCAGGCTCTGGAGATGGAAGATTGCGTCTTGTGATACTGTTTTCAAAGTCATTAACTTTACTTTGTCAGGTAGCAAGACCCTAGTGGGTTTTGGTCAACCTACCTTCTTGTCCATTTGCATAACATCTTGCTGTTTGGCAGATGTTTACAGTACTATCACCAAGTCCCTTTTCAAAAAGCAGCAATCCTGAAAACTGGCAGTTCCTGCAGAGAAGCTATTTCAAATCATTGGTCAGTGAACCACATAGTTCTGCTTCTGTAAAACCACGACTTCTGCTAGTTGCAATGCTAGAAACATGATAAAAATATATGGCTTTGTCCCTTCCCCCCTTTTCCCTTGACAGCTGCTGTGTGGAGATCCCAGACAGTTAGCTTACACTGCCATTATCAGCGGGAGCTGGCTGGTTGTGTTCAGCAACCACCAAAACCTCATACATTTTTCCAACAGTTTGATTTCAGAAGTTCTCCCGACAACCACATAATAATAAAATGTGAAATGAACAAACACTGCTCGAGATCATGACAGAAAGGTAAAATAATGTAAAGGTCAGTAAGAGGCATTAAAATGTAAAATCTGAGAGGAGCTGAAAACAAAAAAGCTTTTGGATGGAAATAATCAGTGAGCACACCAGAAATCTGAGCTCCAGTCCAGATGCCTGCAGTTGACTGTGTCCAATTAAACTGGGGGCACGTCTTGTTGGTAAGCAGTTCTCAGCAGTACCGGTATGAGCGGTTTTGTGTTCCTCATCCCACACACGTGATGTGCAGTACCAGTTGTAAGGTTTCTGGGATGTCTGAGCTCTTCCACACCAGTGGAAGCTGTCTGCTCTCTCCTTCACTAGTTCAGGCAATTGGTTGATCCACAGGTGGTAAGGCGCTGTTTTGCACATCAGTGTCAGTTGTGCCAGCACAAGACTCCCTCCAACATACATACGCACGCATATATATATATGTTTTAATTTTTTTTAAGTGAAATCAGGGTCTTAAAGCCTTCTGCCATTCTTCTGCCACCCTTCATTTCCTGATCTGAGTGGATGTTGAAATAGTTGTGCTGCCACAGCTTGCAGCAGGGAGCATATAGTGGCATGAGGCTGGGTGTGGGGTGAGCAGTAGAGGAGAGAGCACGACAGGAACTGCTGTAAGCCACTGTTACTGCCAAACACTACATCACTGAACCGCAGCCTAGGTGCTACTGAAAGATTCAGTAAATATTCAACAGCAGAAATATGGGAATTAAATTGTGAAATCTGCCCATTGTGAATTAAATAAAAAATAAAATAGTTAAAGCAGATTTGGACATCCGGTAGGGGAGCGCCAGCAGAATTGCTCTTAACAATTGAATCTTTTTCTGCTTATTGTTCAGACTTCCAGTGGAAGTTTTGATATCTGGTTTTTGAAACCTGTTTAAAGACAGTCTTTTGACTACTTACAAAAAATAATTAAACTACAGAATGTAATTTAAAAAACATCTGATAAGGATTTTACTGTGGGTCTTTGCGTGTTGTTATGATCATTTTAGAGTCTTTTCATTGGGGTAAAGGGATATACATCATTAGGTGTCGTACTAAGACAAGATACGGCTGTAGAAATTACACAGAAATACTGTGTCCAAACCAGCCACAACGAAAAATAAACCTTCTCAGGTCCCTTTTTTGAAGACTCTTTAGAGCTCTGGGTTACATAAGAAATGAGTCGCCAGGTTTCCTACCTTGCTGGCTCTTGGTCTGATCAATGAGGCACTTGCTCTCTCCTGCCCATCTCCAAAGGCTCTCTGTGAACGCCAGATTGCAGAGCAGGTGCTACGTGACTTGCTCTCTAGCAAGTTGATGGAGTGCATTTGCTTGTGTCTTGACGCAGTAGTTCATCTGTGTTACAATTTAAGTAGGTTCCTTGTTCTCTGAAAAGGTTTAAAAAGAAACAAAAAACTCAAACCAAACAAACAAAAAATCAAAACCCCACCCTGTGTCTTTATTGATCCAATTGTCACTGCTGTGAGGTAGTTGGCAGCACGCTGCCTGGCAGTATGAAGCTGTGCATTGCCAGAAGGCTGGCAGGTATTTTTAGCATAGCCTGTTTGGCAAGCAAAGAGAAAAGTGTCCCTCTTTCCCCCCTGAAAGGAACAAGAACTGCAGGCTGTGGCGTAGCTGGATGGTGCTTGACTGTCGCTTTTTAAAGTCTTAGTGGGGTAACTGGTTGCCTTCACCTATTGTTTGTAAAGAAATGTTTAATGCATGGGCGCTCCAATTGCCACAGCTGTCTTAGCTTTTGCCTTTCCCTGTCTGTCTCTCCCTATTTTTTCCTCTCTTTGTCTCAAATTAGCGCTACAATTAAAGTGTGAAGCCTGCTGGCAGCTAACTAGTAATTACTGTACAATGAAAGAGAGGAACATCTGTCAAAGCCAGGACAAGATAACAGCTGTAATTGATTGCCACATCATGAAGCTTGACCACCAGCAGATGGCTGGGGCCAGTTTTTAATAACCGATCACAGCAGTGGTCCCAGGGATTCCATGTGACTCTTCTGAGGTGACTGTCTGTGAATTACACCTGTTCAAAAGCAGCCCTGTAAGGCTCCATCCTTTTGCTTCCTTTATTTGATTTTGCTTATTCTTAAATCCACGCTCACCTCTGAAGCTGTACTGGAGAGCAGCATATGCCACTGCTCTCGCCAGGCAGGGAGGAGCAGGGAAGAACGAGTGAGGCACTGGAGCTGCAAGCGATGACTCGATGGGAATTGGCAACACTTGGCGCTCTGCGGCACAGGAAGTGCCTCCAGTCACTGAAGCACTTGTGAAGAAGCACAGAAGCAAGTTCAAATTCACTGCAAAACGGAGGGATCCCTTCAGAGACAAGCTTATAAAAAGCAAATGAAGAAGGGAGCCATTTACTGCAGAACGTGGGGCTCCTGCATCAGAATTAAATTGCTCTGAGTAGTTGCCCTGTGATTGTAGGGTTTGGTACCCCCTTGACCCCCAGTTCACAGCTCTTGCTCTCACCTCCTGCACTGTGTCTTGATGGAAGAGTTGTCAGGAAAAGGTCTGAGTTTATTACAGCATTGCAAGTCGTAAAACCTGCAGACTAAGACTAACCAAGGAACTGTCATTGTTTCCACTACAATGTCAGCCCTCTGCTTGACCGTGTTTTTAGAGCATGTTTGTGGCGTGCTCTCTGCTATGCCAGAAATGTTGCTGAAGAGGTGGAGAATGAAAAATCTGGAGATAAGGTTATAATTTTTATTACACGTAATGGCACTTGCTTTGTGGTAGCAATGAGATAAGGCCTGAGGAATCAGATCTGCCCTTATTCTGCAGTTTTCCTTTTCTAGTCACATATGTACATACAGAATGAACACGGGATTTTTCTTTTGCTGTGTCTTCAAACCCCAAGGAGTAAGTGTGCATGGCAGGGGGCTTGGGGGAATCTTCTGTTGTTTTCCATGAGAAAGCAGAAGGTCTCAATGTAAATGAATTGCAGAGACTGGATGTGAATCCCAAACTCTGCAGAGACCTGCTGAATAACTGCTGCCATTCAGCTCTCCTGGTGTTCAGTCATAGGGTTAATTGTTAAACAATTAGTGCTGCATTTCAAAGACAGTAAGACAAATTAGCTCAGGTATCTGTGAGCAGTTTCACCTTGCACACTACCCTCCTCCCATCCTTGCAGTGACTCAGTTGGACAAAGCTTCCTCGGTTATTGTGTAAAACAGCAGCTTGTTTTAAACAGTGCAATCTGTCATTAATTCAGCTAATAAATCACAGCGTAAGAATGAGAGTCTTGTGAGATTAACATCTACAATCAATTGGGAATTACAACATTGGCTTTCATAGGCGAGGCTGATCATTAAGTCATGGAAAATTTATTACCTTACAAATCTGCTTATAAAAAGTGTTGAGTTGAAGCCTTTATAGATTGTACTTATTATTATCAGATATTCACAGTTTTTTGATGAAAGGTTAAATAACTGCAGTTGTTGTGCTCTGCATTTTCATTGAATTACAAAAAGTGATGAGCAGTTTTCTTGGGTAGACCGAATTTATGTGTGGAGTGATGGGATTGAAGTATGCTGTTCTTGTGAATCACAGTCCTCTTAGCATGACAATACCTATGTTAAATGTCAGAGGAGGCCAAAAACATCTTGTTAAGTGTTCAAACAAATCTTCAAACCGTTTTTGCTGGTGCAAGCTAAAGTGAGGTATGTTATTTTTCCTTTGTCTGCAGTGAGAGAAGTCTGTTGGAGCCATTGTCAGGGCTTTTGTATCCTGTAATAATAAAAGAAAGTCTGTGGAAGTTTCCTGTTAAGGAAAGCATTAGTTATCTATGCAACATAAAACATAGTCCAAAGAACATAGGGATATAGTGAGTCCTGGATCTGTTGTGATCGTTTGGAATTCCTCCATCCCTAAAATGAAGAACCTGCTTAAATGAGAACAGGGATTCTGCTCCTTAGGTATCACTGTAATTTCTGTTCAAAATAACCAGAAGGTGACAGGACAGCGTGGACGTCAGATTATATTGTGATGTGCAGATGTAGTAGTCTTACATTTAATTGAAAGTGTTACTGGATATTTCAGGGGCAGCTCACCCTGAATGAGACTGAACAGCTGGTCCTGGAGATAACAAAGTTTCTGTGTGGGCGGGTGTTTGTTTGGTTTGGGTTTTTTTCTGTTTTTATTTGGTTTTATTTTGTTTTGATTTTTAAAAACAAACAAAAAACTAACAGACCAAACCACCTGGATTTTTAATATTTGCAGCATTTAAAAAAACTGTGTTAAAGTACTGATATGATCCTGGTAACTGGTCAGTTAACACCAGGTTAGGTATGGAGGGGTCACTTTCTACCTTGCGGTGCTTTTCTGGGCTAGAGTGTTTTGTGAAATGCAAGAGAACAGGTATTTAAAGGATCCTAACCCAAGTGCTGGTGTCTGTCTTAACCTCATTTGGGAAGACCCCTCCCTTTTAATATATATGCTGTCTCTTGCTGTATAACCACCTTATTTTTTAATAACAGCAGAGCTATGGATTAAGCTGGAAGCTGGCGCAAAGGCAGCAGTCAGTGAATTAGCTGCTCAGCGTTTTAGGTGCAGGATCTGGAGCCCGGCTTGATGGAGGCTGAGGGCAGGAGAGGAGGTGATGTCAGCATCTGGGGCGCGTGCCAGTTTGGTGCCATTCATGCTGCACGCTGGCCTCGCAGCCCTGCTGGCAGCGGCCTCCAGAGAGAGAGAAAGAAAGTGAAGAAATAGAGGGGGAGGGCAGAGGGTGTGGGGAAAACAGTTTTGAAAAAAAAAGAGAAGAAGAGAGAGCAAATGCTGGAATCAATAAATGAGGAAGAGCCTTTACATTGTGTGGACAGGATACAGTACCACTTGGGACTACCTGAAGCCCATGTGCAGTTTCAGAGATCAGTTCCCTGTCGCTTCACCCCGTGCCTTGTTGGTGGCATCTTGGGGTTAGTGTCCTTTGCATTTATATGCATTCCAGAGTGGTGGAGACAGCGGCAGCCAGCACACTTGACATGGAGAGCCTCTTTGTGCTCCTGACTCCCGCGTGAGCAGCAGGTCAGCGAGTGAGCAGAGTTTGAATAAGCAGCCCTTGTGTCTTCATACGTCTCTCTGATCCCTTGAACAAAACGAGCATACGAAAGGCAGTAAGGCAATATGAAGGCCTCCTAAATGTCACCGTAATGTCAGCAGCACTGGGAGCAGAGCAGCCTCCAAAGAGCAGAAAGCTTTGTAATATTTATAGAAACAGAATTTGTTAAAAATACATTTGCCTATTACAGTTCAACCTTTGGAGTCTTTACTCCTTTCAGCTCTGGGAGTGGGTGGTGAGTTGAGTGTCTTTGCATGGGTTTCAACTTGGGCTTAAGTTGCCTCAGTGAGCCTGGGTTCCTAGCAGATGCTAGAAATCTGAGTTTGGTAATTTTGTAGATCAGGGAAGAGGCTTGGTCCCTCTACTGAAGGAGCTCAAACTATTTTGAAATAAGCCTCTTCTGTCTTTCTCCATGTAAACATGAAGGGCCTCAGGACCTGTTTTGCATTTACAAATGAAGGGTAAAAGTGGTGCAAAGCAGATAGTGGCTTGTCTCCTACCATGTAAGGAGTGAGAGGCAGTACATGGGATACCTGGCACCCTGTCCTTGGAAAGCCGTTTTGTCTCTTGGTAGCTTGGACTTTGGAACTGACTGCCGAAAATAAAGCAGACCTGTTTGCTTGCTTTTGCAGCGCCTCATGACCTGTCTTATCACCATGATCACGGGCATATAATGCTTTTGCAGCCTAACAAAATGGAGCTGGAAAACAACCAGGAAATGGAGCTAGAGAATGCTGTGAAATGATCAGAGTAAAACCTGTGTCTTGTGCCACGTTGTGCAGGAGTCCCAGCGATGGCTCAGCTCCTCTGTGCTGCCCATCAAACACCAGCAGCATCTGTCAGCAGGCAGGCAGCATCCCTGACCAGAACTGTCGTTTCCTGGCACACAGCCCCAGCCTGTTCGAACAATTGGGAGGTCTGGTCCGCGTGTTCGGGCGGGGGGCAAGTTTTGTTGTGAGCACCGTTGAAACCACTGCACTTCAGGGCATCATATGGGTTCCTCACCCAGACTAATCACCCGAAGTCGTAGTCACCTATGCAACAGAAAGTTTGTTTCCACTTGCTAAAGCAAGGAAGAATTGATGTTTCTCTTCCTGCTTGTTTATTTTTTCCTTGCTCTTTATTTCTTGCCCTGTTCCTTTAAGGGTCAGTGCTTCTCCAATTTAGAGAAGCACCCTTTTAACATTGCTGGTCAGTACTCTATCTGGGACTGCTAAATGACAAATTACTGCCTAATAAATGCTGTGAATCCCTTCCCTCCCCTTATTCCAGCTCTTCATTGCTTAAATTCCTGATGCTTCTAGCAAGCAGGAGGCTGGAAGATGAAGTGATTTCTGATTTCTGTTTTGGTGCTACAGAAACCTGGGCTTGCTGTTCCCATTTACCTGAGCTTTCTTTCAGTGAGGTAGAAAAAATGTCTTCAGTCCTACCAAGTCTTTGTTGTTTAGGTTGATCAGGCAGGTGCTGTGTTTTAGAGCACAATGTAAGGCTAGATATGATACATTCCATTGTGGGAGTAGGAAATCTTTCTTTTGTTCTGTTTGACATTATGCAACATTTCCTGCTACCAGATTTGCTACTGTGCTGCCCGCCTCTCACTCATGTCATCACGTGTGTGGCAGCATGCTGGTAGAGCAAAGCACTTATTGCCCTGGCTTGCTTAAACCGTATGTTTTGCCAAGGTATTTTCTCCTTCCTTCCCCCCTGTTCTAAGTAGGAGACACCCAACAGAACACATAACAACTCCTGCTCATTTCCCTTCCTTGCATGTGAAAGTCACTGATGGACTGAAAACTGCCAGAGCTCAGAAGCAGAACCGAACTGTTTGTGCCCTGCTGTCACAGCAGGCAGACCCAAAATGTGGGCAAGGTAGCTGGCCAAGGGTGGTAACCACGTGAGCTGTCCTGGGTTCCCGTTAAATCTGCTGTTGTTTGTGGGTTAACACTGTAGTGTCTTTACATTCCTTGTCACCTCTCACCATCATCGCTTACACAGGAGCTGAAAATCCAACCAAGTGAGCGTGGCTTTGTTTTACTTGCTTGGGATGGCTGCAGAGTGAGTGGATGGAGTAGTGCTGCTCAGTGAATTAATAGTGTTTCTCAGCAGTTAGTGAGAGCTTTGATTACAGTGCTTTTTTTCTTAATGACCACTTGACTGCAGGTGGTGAAGGATGGCTTTAAAATGTCCTTTCAAAATTACTTTCAGACTCCACAGAGAAATATAAAATTGTGCTTTTTCCCCCTTCCAACAGAGCTCTAGCAGTGAGTGCTGTGTGCTACCTGCTTGTGGCATATAGAAATGTGTGCACCTTTTTGATATGTCTCTTTTATCAGTCTCTTCTTGTACATTTTTTTTTTTTCCCTGTGGGCAACTAAATTACTCTGGAGGGAGGAGAAGGAGGAAGATTAGTTAAACGAGTGTTTATCTGTCTTAATTAGTGCTCTGTTGACAGAAATTATTTTGAGTATTTGCTGCATAGTAGTTTCTGTTCATGTAAAGCTTTTTTTTCTTTAATTTGCATGTTTGTTTCTTGCATTAAGTTATTGGTGCAGCTTTGCACAGCTGGCTACTGAATTCTTTTTGCAACCAGACACTTTGTGACTTGTTCTCTTTCTTGGTCAGTCACTTGTCCTGCATTTGCCTGCAGGGTTCCCATAGGTACTTACAGGGCAGGATGTGTCTGAACTAAACAAGGACCCATTTTTTGTCAGGGCATTGGCCCTTTATGTTATCTGAAGGTAGAGGAGAAATGATGGGCATGATGCTGAGCAAAGGCACTTGTTTTCACTGGGGTTTTTTTTAGTTTCATTTAAATTTTTTTAGAAGATTGTGCTAGCTTGGTTCGTTTATCCTCATGCACACCAGAAGTTGTGGAGCAAAAGCTCAGCTACTCTGCAGTTTGGAGAGGAAGTGAAGTATCTCATGTGGCTTGAATGGATTTGTGGATTTTTTTTTGATCTTGTCTGTGTAAAAAACAATCCAGCTCTTCTAGCCCGTAACTTTCTGGAACAGGTGCTCAAAAAGGGCTGTGGAGTTCAGCAGGGGATTGACAATATGCTGCTCTGAGAGCAGTATGCATTCAGGTATGGTATACATTGCTGTCCAATGCTCAGCATGCTGGTGCTCAGAAATACCTCTATTTCAGAAGCTAGTGTCCAGTGTAAAAGTTTTCTCAAAGCCCTTTTGTAGCATTGTGGTGGTGTACAACAGTACACCGAAGAAAACAAATTCATAACGCTGCAACGTTAATATGTGAAGAGGTAATTTTCTCCACATGCTTAGGAGAAAAGGTGTCCATGTGTTGTCATCTTGGGCTTAAGTTGTCCTGGTCACTGGTGGCTGGTTTAATCTCAAGGCTTTATTTTTCTAACTGTAAGGTGGGAAATAATTCATGGCCGTGGTGGTGGAAGGTTGCCATCACTAATGCTTGCAGAGTGTCTTGAAATCCTTATGTGGAGGACACTGTAATAGTTCAGGCTTTGTAGTATTGCACTAACAAATTCTGACAAGGATCCCTGCTTCTCCATTCCCTCCCATCTCCCCACTCTCTGCCTTGGGTTTTTAAAGAGGTGGCAAGACCATTTCAATCCTGAACAGAAATTTTCAAATCTAGTGTGAATAAATGCCTGCCTCTGTGGTTTACTGACTCCTTCGGTAATGTCCCTTTAAAGCAGCAGCTGCTGCCAAGGTCTGGACGCCGTGGTCACTAAATCATTTAGAGCTGTGCTGTAGCTGAGGGCTTCCAGCTTCGCCTTTTGTTACTGTCACACAGTGGGACCTGGAATAGAGCCAGGGCTGCAGGCGCCTATTGTGCAGGAAAGCCGCACATCTGCAGGAGAGGACGAAAACTGGATGTCAGCTGCCTGAGCAAAACTTCTCAGAAGTGGTGTCGTAAGGCCCTGAAAAGGGGGTTGGCAGGTTGTTTTTTTGAAGTGTCGTGGCAGCCACTCCTGTTTGTCGGGGGTGTGTTGTTTTTGTCTGTGGGTTTGTGTGGTTCGGGT
>JANHGN010021460.1:34149-45012 GCA_024605025.1 Megaceryle maxima | reverse complement strand
TTTTGAATTCCCCCCCCCCCGCCCCCTTTTGTTTGGTTTGGTTTTTTGTTGGTTTTGGTTTTGGTTTGGTTTTTTTTCCTTCTTGGTGTAGCCAGGCTGCTCCAGCATGTTTTGAATCCTGATCTGTTTCTATGTTTTTGAGCTCTACCTTTCATTTTGGTGGAGGGGATGGTGGTGGTAAGAGAAGCGTGGCCAGAATCTTTATAACTGTAATAGACTGCAACAAAAGGTCTATTCACTTCTTGATGAAGCAGGGATTTACGTGCATTAGTCCTCACTCTCTACAGAGAGGAGAAGACTGCCTGGTGAATGGAGAAAATTCTTCTATTCTGTGGACCCCTCACGTTCTGTGCCCCCCTCCAGCGCCAAGTCAATCTATGGTGTCTGACAGGGCTGTTTAGTAATTGGGAATCGGTGAACTCTGTGCTTGGGTTATGGGGGAATGAAATGTTTCTGCTCTTCGCTTTTTTGAACGCTCACACAGAGCAGCAGGAGGTCTTTTATTTATTTTAGCTTTCTATTAATTTTAATTTTCAGTCCAAATGTGTGCAAACATAAATTAAGTAGGGATGGGTTTACATCACAGCTAAGATACTTGTTAAATGAAATTTGTGTATAATGTGTATATATATATAGAGTACAGAAACACCACGCTTGTCTCATTAGTGCAGTCAGAAGTAATTGCTCTGAGTCTGAATGCTTATGTTGTAGCAATGCCCACCAGATTTTTAAAAAGATTCATGCTGCTGGATGCTGTAGGAACGTGTGCAGCCTGTCTCAAGGACAAGATTTGCAACGGCAAACTCGTGCATGATAACAGGGTGGAATAAGTCAAAGTGAATGAGTTTGAGCTTACTCAACAGTTCCAAACAGAGCTGTTTTTTCCTTGAATCAAAAGAATAACTGTTTCTCTACGCATCCCACCCCCCAGTACTTCCTCAAAGACTGTTTTCCTGAGAGATCCTGAGATCGGGTGTAATCCACTGAGTCAGTCTTCTCTATTTGAGTGCCCTGAGGCCCTGCTCTGCATTTCATGGTGGGGATTGGGCTCCCAATGCCCCCTGCCTGTCCAAAACCATCATATGGCAGCACAGTTATGGGGGAGGTCAATCATGGGGCTTGGCCCATTGTAGAGTTGCTTGTGGATCTCTGTGCCTTCAGCTTCTGATCAACATTTGCAATGGCTGAAGCTACTGATCCAAAACATCTTGTGAATAGTGTGGAGACCAAATTTGCTGTACTGTGGAATTTTTCTGAGAGCATGTGGTGACTGGGGAGGACTATTCAAAACAGCAACGTATCTGTGTGCTATGTGGTGTAATGCAGAGGAAAACACCAACTCCTGTGGCATCAAGCCCCTTCCTGCCAACTAGCGCTGAGAGGCCTGACCCTTGGTGCCTGTTGCTGTCCTTTTGTACTTGTAGAAGTCTGGTGGGGGAGGATAGGAAGAAGTGTGGCTTTCCTTTAAAAACAAAGTGGAGGACAGGAAGGAACAGCTGGGCTGTAAGCGGCCTTCTGCTGATGCAAATACATTTCCCATTAAGACGCAATTGGGAACCGTGCACCCTCACGAAGGGCAGAGCCAGTACCGTGGTGTACATGCTTTGGTGCTGGCAAAGTGTCTTGATCCTGTTTCCATAGCGCTCTGCTTTGGGAGCTTCATTCAGACTCCTCTGTACTGACAAAATACAACTATATTTCTAGAAACAGGGGAAAGACTCAAGTTCTTCATTCCTACCAAGGGCAAGTTCTTTTGAACCATCTCCTTGGGCAGGCATAGAAAGAACCATGATTTTTTTTTTTTTTTGGTGGTCTGTGTGGGGTTGGTGTTGTTGGTTTGTTTGTGTGTGGTTGTGTGTGTGTGTGGTGGGTTTTTTTTGTGGGTTTTTTTGTGTGTGTTTTTTGTTTGTTTGTTTGTTTGTTTTGTTTGTTTTGTTTTGTTTTAACATTTTAAGTATGACCCTGTGCTACAGTTCACAAAGTCAGAGCTGTGAATCCCCACTCCCCTGAGGTTTTGAACTAGCTGCCTTCATCTCTGGGATAATACGCCAAGAAAACTCCCCAGATTTATGAAACCCCAGCCTGACTGGATTATGCTAGCAGTATATTTGGAAATGCAATTGCTCTCTTGAAACCAAAAATAACAGTGCACTATCTTTCATATGGCTCTCATACTGCTGATACAGCTAATGATTAGAGAAGCTTTGGAAAGAGTTATAGCAAATCATAAAAATAAATCTGAACTGAGGTAATAATTCAAGAGGATCCTTTGGGAAGTCGAGGCACATCATGTTTTCTTGATGAGAGGTCACTCAGCCTTCATACTTTCTTACTCTAGTCAGTTAATTCTGTACAGCCTGCATGCTAGTGCCCTGTATCCAGTTTAACCTAACCAAAGCTTTATTTTTCAAGGGATTATATTTTGTAGCATTCTGACAGTCTGCTTTTAGAGTTACTGACAGCTGTAGATGAATTTTGAAAGGTGGATTAGTCTTCTTCCCTTCTTTATACCTTGCGTCGGCAGAGCTCACTTGCAGTATGGATGAATATAGCCGTGCTGGGTATTGGCAGAGACATCACAGAGGCACCAGGGAATCCAGCACAACAGGCTGATGGCTTGGGCTCTAGTCAGTGTGACGGTATTTTGGTTGCAGACATGCTGCCATGGTGCCTAAAACACTAGACAGAAATCTGCGAGGGGAATTAGAAGATTGATGCTAAAATTAGAGATAATATAGTCTACAGTGGGATTTGATTTCTGAAAGAAACAGCCAAGTTTAAATCTTGAGGATCATCCTGCTACTAACAATGCTTAAATAGGTCTCAACAGGCAGGAGTTTGAAACGAGAGCCCCTGTGAATTACTGATGTGTTCATCTCTGCAATTACCTGCTGTGGGAGGGGGTGCGGGATGTGTGTGCTGGTGGTTAACAATGATGATGGTCCATAGCTGATACTGGCAACCAGGGTCTTTAGATTATGCAAATGACCAATGCATTATTAGTGAGGCACTCTTCAATTTTTAATGTAGTACATAGAAGCATAGTGATATTACTGCCATTATTTAATTAGAAAGTTGTCTGGGTAACCATTTGAATCCTACTTTGAATGTTTGCATGTTAATCACTGCTTTATACAAAGTTGGGAGTGCCCGGTTTCAATAACATCACGTGTAAATACTGTTGTCTTCAGATTGCTGAGACCTTTTAGCAATACTGAGGGGAGTGAAGCACTCTGTATACAAATGTTTAAACTTCATTCTGACCTTGTAAATCCTGTTTTCTCCCCAAGTGCAAATCTGGTGCAATGCAAACAGCAGTGCTTCAAAAATAACCCTAATTAGCAATTAGCTGCAATAAATCAAACTTGGATGGTTTGCTCAGTGCTGTTGAATTTGATACTACATTATGGCCCAAGTTGTGTAATAGACGTTTAACTGTTTTAGCTGGTAGCTCTGCTTTTCTCACATTAAGTAAAATATCTAAATGTTGTGTGAGTTTCAGCAGCAGTTTAACTACACGATCAGTGTAGTGGAGACATGCCTTCTGCATAAAGATAACAGATAATCTTAGCTAACTGTGCTTCTGAGGCACCGACGTCTTTATTCAATATTAATAAATACAAAAATTCAGCCATTCTGATTTCCTTCTGAAATGCATCTAGTTTAAATATAATGATTTCTGATATCAACCAGAAAAAGTGAGAGTCATTAGAGGGATCTGGGGGCTAATTGGGCTTGTAAAAATGCAAATGGCATTTTGATGATGTTCTAACCAGAATGATGAGAAGTGCATTTTCGTGGCGCTGGATACATGATTTTTCTAAGGTCCTTTAGAAATAACTGGAAAGGTGTTCAGCATTTTATAACATGTCTCACGCTGTTTGTAAACATTGAAGGTGCAATTCTTTTCTGAAAACAAGAATGTGTGGTTATGAAGCAAACTCTTAGTGGTTCTGCATCTGCTGGTGGTCTCAAGTGTGGAAAGATGACAGTGGTCATCACAGCAGCAGTGAAACGCCTCCTTTAGCACGAGATGGGGAGGCGAGTGTTAAATGTAACATTTTTATAAATTGCTTTTATTTTCCATAGCGGTGAAGGTTTAATGCACTTTTTTGTACAGCTGTAGGGCTCTGGCTGTGTGACTCCAGCAGTGTTTGGGCTCCGTAAGGAATGGCAACACCGCTGTCCCTGGAGCCCCTTTGGTAGGGAGTTGCCCTACAGCTGTCGACTTTAAGAGGGTGTTGTGGAAGCTAAGTCATTAATGGGTACTACACCAGCAGATTTTCATTCCTGGGATAGTAATTTAAGGGTAGAGTCCTTTGCTTTCAGTGGGTATGTTTTTGTTTTCATCTAGCTAGTTTGGACATTAATTGCACAAGTGAGTTCTTATTTACTTGCTTTGAATATGTCTTTGAAATTTCGTATCACTGTTAGATCAATATTTGGATTTTTGGGGAGTTTGTCATGGGTTTTGTCAAATTCAAATGTCAGTTTAATATCTAAAAACCAAACACTGATATATCAATGTCTTTAAAAGCAGTGATATTAATGAAACCTTATATTTTACATAGTGTTTTTGTTTTGTTCAGTGCTTCTGTAAGCTAGACAAATATTGTTCTTAGGCATCTGGGTCAGGTGTTGAGCCTAGGTTCCTGTTCCATCCATTCCCAATCTTACACCTTAGTTAAAAGATTACACGGACTGGATTTATCTTATTTAAATTTTCCCCAGTGTGAGCAGTGTGGCCTGATGGTACATTGAGGGCTTCTAAAATGGCCATAATTCATCTTCTGACTTGGTCAGACAATGTGATTTCTTCTGTTTAAAAAAGTCAATATTATATTATTGTGCAGGAAAAAATGACTTTAGTGTCTCTTACACCTCAGTTTATTTGAAAGAGAATGTAATTATTGGTACTAATTTAGATGCTGGATCCCTAATTTATCACTAGCTGTGTTCTCAGTGTAGTTTACCTAATTCCTTTCCTGACTTTAATCTGTGCCTTACAGGACAATAATGCTATTCTTACAGGTCACTCTTTCTGTCATTTATGAATGGATTGTGAGGTTGTATTGAAGCGAGTATTGTACCCTTGTGTAAGGAAGGGGCAGAGAAAAGCAGGTAACCTGAGGTCTGATTTTGTTTGTAGTTGCAAGAGCTCTTGGTGGCTCTGTTCTAGTGGTTTGAGAAAAGCATTGCCTACTGCATGATGCAGTAGCAAAACAGATGGTTTGGTTTAGTGATTTAATGAACTTTCGGGAGTAGGAAAAACAGCACGATGTTCTTGCAAGGAAGCCCAGTAAAAGCTCTAATTCTACGTGTACAGGTGGGAAGGCTCTTATGGGGTGAAGGCCATGAATTAGAAAAGTAGAGCAACATACAGGTGATGATTTAAATCTTAAATCTTTTGTTCTTATCATTCCTTATTGTTTCTGTTGAGCTTTCCTGTATGTCAGCACTCTGCTGAGGCTTCTTGTAACTAAGAGCTGGCAGTTGCTTTTAGGACAAGCTGCTATTGTGCTGGTCTGGGAGGTGTCTGCGGTACCAAGTCCCAACAGGGCTGCCTGCTTGGCCAGGCACCAAGGTTGCCTGTGTGGGTTCCTAACCTCTATTCTACTCTTCCATATATTATAAATAGATTTGACCGAATTTATTAGTCAAATTAGGTCCTCTGCAATAACTGTGGTTTAGGATTTCCAGCAAACAAAGAGGAGTGTTGTCTTTCTCTGCATGTTTTAGGTGTTGTGATAGCTTGCTTTGAATTTTTATGCAAAGACATTTTCAGTCTATCTTGAAGACAGGTAGTTTCACTTTGAACTGTACTTTAAAGGATGCTGGCTCTTATTCAAGTAATAAGTGAAATCCTTTAACAACTCCAACCTTAACCTGGAATTTGTGTTGTCTTCTCCATAGCTTACTCCACTCGTAACTGTCATGTAGTAGCAAAGATGCTGACAGCGTTGTCAGCACCAGCTGTCCCTCTTTGTAGCCATTTCTTGTACTGAATTATTTACTACTGGGATTTATGCTATGTATATAGTGTAAAAGTTTTATCAGTTGTGCACGTAAACCAGTACTGGATGCAGAGGTGGTCTCCAGAGTGTTAGAAGAATGCTAAAGGGAAGGACTTTCATTTAATTGTTTTTATCTGTGGCTCCAGATTTATTAATTCTTCTCTTTATCTGTAGTTTAACAAATAATGATTCTCCATTATTTGACACGTTATATGGCTGAGTAATTATGTTCTAATTATGAAATCCCTTAACTGCAAGGTACAGTTTCATGAAAGGTTTGAGTCTTTTTGACTGCAGGCACATTTCCATGAACTCTTCTTTTCAAATGAATGTTAGTGTTCCCAGTACTGGAAACTTCAGATTCATAATGTGTTTCTTACTGTTCAGACAGTGAAACAGGAATGAATAATGAAAAGAAAAATAGAAAGGATTGAAGGGCAGCTGTTAGCCAGAAATCTTAGGCTAGTGCTTTCAGTACAGCCTGCAAGGATCGCACTACTTAAACTTTAGCTGAACTGAAAGGGAGGAGGGTATCTGACTCATAAAATTACAGTGATAAATTGAAACATAAGTAGGAGATCTAAGTAGTTTAATGTACCAGTGACTAGCGTCATTTTTTGATGACTCTTTTCTGGATATCTTTCTTTAATGCAAGAAATTGCTAAAGCGCATCTGTTAGGTGGCTGTTATAATAGCTCAGTGCTTCTCCAAAGTGAAAGTCCACAGATGACATTGTAAAAATAATCCCCAACTTCTTAAAGGCTTAAAATGTAGTGAGAGCAACCCTAGTCAGGAGTATTAAAGTGGCCACCATGCCTCTTGGGTGGAGTATCTGAAGTGCTGCTGTTGTAGGTTCAGGGCCCATTTTTTACTGATTCTTTCCTGGGTGGAGACTTTGTGTTGTCTTACTAAGTGTGCGTAGGTAGAGTTACCACCCTTATATTCGTACAGATTATTTCCAGTAATCATGTTGTTTGAATGTCGCATAGGTGACAGCCTTGTCTTTCCACTGGGCAGTTAT
This sequence comes from Megaceryle maxima, assembly GCA_024605025.1. NCBI lineage: Eukaryota > Metazoa > Chordata > Aves > Coraciiformes > Cerylidae > Megaceryle > Megaceryle maxima. Next base: position 37,977 of record JANHGN010021460.1, on the reverse strand, counting down.
CTGGCAAGACTGAAAGGAGTTCTTGAAGAAAACACCAGTGTGCTAGTAAAGCCCAGGGTGCCTGGTGCGTTCCATCAGTTTCAAGTAGTTTGAAAATATTAGCAAATGCATGAACCAGTGACTTTATATGCTTTGCCAAAGGAAGTGTTTGTCAGCTGCCAGCTATTCCCTGCTGTATTGGAAATCTTCAGGGGAGAAATAGCTGCTCTGCTGTCTCCTCAAAAAGGCTGGTATAAGGGCTGCATTATCTGATACTATCAAAGATAATAGATTGCAGAGCTTAATATTCTTCTAAAATGTATTTCCTTAAGATGATGTGCCCTGATTTTATTGTAATGTTAACATCTTGTATCTATTAAGACTTGGACTTGTTATGAGCTGCTGGACACATTCCCAACCGTGTAATTTGATGCTGTTTTGTTTGACAAACAAGGGTCTGTAGCTCGCAGTTGCCACGGTGTGAGTGGTAAGTGATAAATCACAGGTGTGGTGCTTAGTGGGGACTGATAAATTGTTTCCAGTAATCTTCAGGGTATGTGGAGGTGGTGGGGGAAAGGCTCTCAAACCTGTTTAGAGGGACTATGGAATTTAGTGGGGGCGGGAGGGAAACAACAGGAAAAACCCGAGTGCTCTTCCTGTGTGTGTGCATAGTGGCTAGAAAGCCAGTTGCATCTTTTCACCTTTATGGGAGCTACACCTTTTTTTTTATGTAGGATAATGCCACTCCTCCTTTAGCTGTCTGGATAAATGTCTAAGAATTGCACTGCCTTCAATTTTAGAGAGGCAGGAAGGAGATCTGTTTTCTTACACTTAGCCATGCTAAATGGGCTAAATCACAGCCTTACATGTGATCCTGCACAAACTTGGGATGTTTTCTAAGTGTGTTTGCCAGCATAATCTTTTAAAAGAAGTGTGTGAGGATTTATTTATCCAGTAGTCTTCAGGCAGAGGTACTCCGAGATTGGTGTCACATCCTCCTACAGGGACCATAAAGAAATAGCAGATCATGGGGCATAAATACTCTTCTCTGCTGGAAGAGTTCAGAGGGGAAAATGCATGATCCTATCCAGAGGTGGACTGTCCTTTAGTTAGCAAAACTAATGCAGAGAGCCCTTTATGAAATGAAGATGTCCTTCCTGGGTTTGCATGGTGGGTATGGTTTGTGTGGAGGGGTGTCCTGAGGAAGAGTCTGTTTCTGCTTTGCTTGTGAACAGGAACTGTGCTTCACTACCAATTGGTAGAATTTGGCTCTTTGGAGACATCCTATTAAATGCTTTAGGGAATAGGTCATACATGATGTGTTAATTTCCTTAGTATAATTCCCTATCACCAATGCCATTAAATGCACCATTACCAGCTATCGTATGTAAATGATTTTTCCAGTCTTTTCTCTTAGTTCAAAATACCCTTTTGAAGGGCTCTTGATTAGTTGAACTCAATTTGCTCAAAGGTTAGCATGTTAAATTGGTATTTGGTTTTCATTAACCTGTGCAGTAATATCTTGTCATTAGGAAAGGCCCTTTGCAGAGTCTCCATCATCATTCATTTCTTGTAGCTAGGTGCTTTGCTTTTTCTTCTTTCCTATCTGATTCATGCTGTCAAGGATGCTGCCTTAAAAAACAACTCGTCCTTTGTATCACTTAAGGAAGAACTCTGTGGCAGCATTTGAACTCAGAAGTGCACTGTGTAGTGGGTTCAGTTAGCAAGAGCATCTGTTTCATTCTGGAATTTTTTCAGTTACTATTTAATTGGTGAGATGTTACCATTATGATTCCTTAAGAGTATTTATTGCTTTGCTGACCGACGCATGGATGATTGATCAAAAATAACACTATAAAGAAAAAAATCTGGGGAAACTGGTCATTTTTTCTGCAGTGGCAGACTTTCAAGAGACACAGACTAGATAACTCAAAATAATACTGCTAAGATGGGATTTTTTTTTTTTCTCTCAAACAATGACAGCTTGTATTTATATCTGCTGGAAGAAATGTAAAGCACATTTCTAAATGTGTGGTTGCAGTAGACTTCTGAATAATGCTTGGACTGTCTATTACCTTGTAATTGTTACCTATCAAAAGTACACTGCATTAATATGACTGATTATCTTCAGTGGTTCAGGCATCTCCTGCTCCTGTTCTGCCCAATGCCTCATCTTGAAGTACAATCATGTTTTTCCTTCCTGATGCATCTCTTTCCCTGATACTAAATTGATAAAAGCAACATATTTGAACATAAATAAAATTAATGGAGCAATAAAACAAAGGAAATTGTATTCTACTAAATCCTCTCTGTTTTCTTTGCTTAAAAAAACAATATGTTACTCTAGGAATAAAGAGAAGCAGCACAAGACAAGCTTTGAATCAAGTGAATTTTTTATGTGCTTTCCATCCCCCAAGAGGGAAGTGTTCTAACTTTCCAACTAAAAATACCCAACCCAAAACTATTTCTTACCTTACAAAAAACAAACCAAAACCCCAAGAACAGACACAACCCAATCTATAATGCTTCATTAAACAGGGATTTAGAAATCCCCTTAATGGTTTTCTTTCCAGTTTATTTACAAAATTTTTGTTGTCTGTTTTGTTTTGGTTTGGTTTTTTTAGGTTAAATTACATGTTTGTTATTGCACTTGAATGATAGCAAAAGAAAGGAAACAGAACCAGATTAAAATGTGGACTTCCTTGGGATTGTCACTTTACCAAAATAATCAACTTTAGTATTTTGAGGCATGTCAGTATTAGATGTGCATACTTTAGGATGTGAATAATGTGTATTAGAATTTTGTTTAGAAATTGTTAGGTTGGTTTGAAATAGGAAAACAATATTGGTGAAGCTCATGACCTAATTTAGGTGAAGGTTTAAGGCATCTGGTTTTTTCCTCTACTTTTTAATCTCATTTGTAATTGTTTGTTCTGCATTTGCCCTTTCACTCCTAAGAATGGTTTCACTTTTTCCAGGCTAGTACTGGTGCTGATAGAAAGTGCAGAATTGTGCTGTCTGCATTCAGCAGTTTCAGCCTGTCTGCTTAGCCTGGGTAAGCAACTTGTTCCCAAAACACTAGCAGAAGTACCAAAGATGATGAGGATGCTCCCCCCTCCCCAAACATGCGCTACTAAAGTACTTGGCAAATGGTTCTAAACCAAAGCACAGAAAAACAGTCTTCAAAAGCTGGCTATTCCTCTCTGGAATGAGCTGCAAGTGAAGCTCTGAGCTTCCTTAGCCTTATTCAGTTTGAAGCAAGATGTCATAAAGTAATCAGGCTCAGTTTCGAAGAATTGCCTGAGATTGTTTCAAGCCAAACTGTCAAGAGCAAAGAGTGTAGCAATAGCTTATTGAATCTAAAACCCAAGCTCACCTTTGATACATCTATGTTCCAGTTTAAAGAGCTCTTAAAATGGCTTTCTTGCATGCCTCTCAGCAGCGCTGCGTGGGTGAATATATTAGTTTAAAGAGCTTGCTTAGGGATGTAAATATGTGCTTTTTATGAATAAAGTATTTTTCAGAGTTGCGTGGCTCTGTCCCCTGTGTTGGAGGGCTGGTTGCAGAAGCCCAGACGGCTGCGTCATCCTGGCCGGGTGGCAGAGCACGGCAGGGACCGGGTCCCTGAACAGGGCTCCTGGCTAGTAACCCAAATATCAGCCAACAGCATGGGAATCTTCAGGGAGGGGCAAGGGGAAATGTCATGTGGAAAATAATTTGTAAAGCAGACACTATGCATCAATTTTTCCTATTGCCACACTCCAAATTTACTTGGTCTTTGGTTGTGTTTTTTCTTTTTTTTTTTTTTTTTTTTTTTTGTTTTTTTTTTTGTTTTTTTTTTTTTTTTTT
>JANHGN010021460.1:0-29772 GCA_024605025.1 Megaceryle maxima | reverse complement strand
CCTGGGTTTTTTGATGGTTGTAGGTTGTTTTTGTTTGTTTTGGGTTTTTTTTTTTTTTTCCTTTTTTTGTTTTTTTTTTTTTTGTTTTTGTTTTTGGTGTTTTTTTTTCCCTCGGATATTTTTTAATTATCTTGCTGAGTATGCAGTTTTCTAGTACTGAGGAGCACCAAAATTTTCTATTGGTGGCAACAGAGGGACTGTGATGATAGCAGTATTTTTCAGCTCTAGGCTGGTGCTACTAGTCTGCTGTGAACCGTAGAGAGAACAGAACAGACTATCAGTCCTGCTGCTAAGAGTAAATGCTGTTCTCTTGTAGTCTGTCATGTTGGAAGTAGCTGAGCTTACTGAAGGGAACACTCAAATTAAAAGTCCCTTTTCTGCTCTTTTGATTTTTGACACAAACACTGTAATTAACTTTTGATCACCATCAATTTTCATATACCAAATTCCATGGAGATATTAATGTGAGATAGCAAAGGCACGGACATTTATCAGCTTTCAACCGAGTAATGTTTGGGTCTGTGTCCTGCAAAGTGCTTTAGGTTTTTGACACTGAAGTGTTACTTGCCATTTTCCCAAATACCTCGTAATGTGGGTGTGAATGAGGAGACAGCGCTATCAAAGCACGAAGTGTCAAGCTTTTGACTGTCTTTAATGGGTCATTTTGATGGCTTTCTCCAAACCCCAGCTGTTCTGAATTAAATACTGTTAGGTGGATGTTACAGAATTTGCCTTCTGCATGAGCAGAGGGAATTTTTCCACCCCCACTTTGCAGCCTACTATTACCACTACAAGAGGCTTGTCATCCTACACTTAAGGAAGCCAGATTTTTGGCTTGGGTTCAAACATATGTTTCTCTGCTGCTGCCTGTGTGCTCTCTGATCTGCCATTGGAAACCAGTTTCAACTGATGCTCTTTCCCAAATTTCCTTCCCCTACTCCTGAAATGATGCAAGCATGTATGAAATGTGAGGGTGGATTGACAAGAAAATTCATGTCTCCTCAGACCACTCAGCTTTTGTATTTTATGATCGCTTTTTGTCAATCTGTTAAAAATTTAATAAAATAGAATAAACTGAAGTTATCCTAGATGTCAGGAACCTCTACTAAAAAAGAAAGGCACTCTATTAATATCAATATCATTATTATTATTTAAAGATTTAATGCAAAAGTGATAGACTGTCCATTGGCTGCAGTGCATGAGTTTCAAGGACCTGAATTCCCATGTTAGCAATTTGTACGGGTTTGTGATGCTTTCTAGTCTGTGTGAATGTGACCAGCATCTAAATGAAAGCAGCTGCTGGAGGCATCAAGTGGAAAGCAGGGTGTTTAAACGTGTAAAGACTGGCTGCTCCAGTGGGCAGACAGTGTCCCGGGACCTTTGTGTTCTCAGCTTTTGGAAGTTTTAATAACCGATTTGGGGGAGTTAAAGGAGCAGATGCTTTTTCCTGTGATTTTGTAGCTACGAGGTGCTCAGATTGTTTCAGCCTGTAATGAAGTGTCAGTGAGAGGTTGCTCAGTGGGGTTGAGATGTGTTTTTGTAAAAATACACCTACCTGAAAATAAAAAAAGTAAACAAAAACCTCAGAAACTTTGGCCAAAGCTATGGGAGAAGAGGCTTTAAGCTTGGCAAACTCCAAAGTCAGCTAGCTGAGGCACAAGAGACAGGGAGTAGTTAATGCTTAGTATTTGCCCAGTTAGGAAATATTAGAGGATTTAGCAGCTACTCTGTTGTTTGAAGTCGAGAAGTTTATTATAAGGCCTTATTATTTTTATATTTTGTTGTAAGTAACTTCAGATATTGTATTAAAGAAGAAAAAAAGGCCACTTCCGAATTCCCAGTGTTCTGTGGCTATTTTTCTTTACTGAATGATCAACTTCTAGAAGTCTCTCCATGCGGGTCCTGCCTCTATAAATAGTTCCCTACTAATTGATTATTGAAACTTGCAGTTGGTGCTCCTGGCATTTTCACACTGCTCCTCAATCTCAGATTTGAGGCAGGGCTTTGTCCCGGTCCTTCGCTGCCAGCCCTGCAATCCTGGCCTTTTGGGACCACGGCAGGAAGATTTTGTTGTGATAAACTCCTCCACTGTGGATTCTGCGTTACAGTAATTACAGAGGACAAGATCCATTGATTAAGTTCACAGTGACTTTACTGAGCCATTTTTCACCCTAATTTCTCTAGTCCTGAATCTGCACCTTTAAGTAGGAAGCAGCTATAAAGCGAACAAAAACATGAATTCAAGAGACTAAGTTAAAATATAGCAATTTTAAATCTAGATCTTCTCCCAAAGCTGGGCAATACAGAGAGACATTTGGGTCACCTCTGGCAGCTTTTAGTGGATTTGTTCCAACAATCGGAGGAACTTCTCTCTACTGCTGTAGCACTTGTTTGCCAGACTGTGGAGTTCCCTGGAGCCTTTGCCTGACCTGTTGTGGGCATCACCTCTGTCCCTACCTGGTAACTGCTAGCAGGTGGATCACAGCTTCATCTTCCTCTAACACTGAAACAGCAGGAAGCATTTGTGCCCAAAACAGACATTTTCAAGTAGTTATTTATTCAGGGCTAAGGTTTCCAAGAAGCCATGTAAGTGTACAATAGTGGATATAGGTACATTGAGAGATTTTCCTAAGGCCTTTAAAAGGACTTGTATAAGTGGATGTTGAATGGTAGTCCTGTGTTCTGTGGAAAGTATTTGAGAAACGTTGGAAGAAAACAAGATCAGGTTCAATTTCCTGAGTGCTGTTTTTGGTGTTGTTTTTTTTTTAGTATTTGTTTGGGGTTGTTTTTGTTTTGGTGGTTGGTTTTTTTTCTTGTTTGTTTGTGGTTTTTTTTTTTTTTGTGTGTGTTGGGTTGTGTGTGGGGGTTTTTTTGGTGTGTGGTGTGTTTTTGTTTTGTTGGGTGGGTTGGTTGTTTTTTGTTTTGTTTTGTTTTTTAAGGGATATGCTTTGTATATGGTGATTACCAAGGTTTGTTCATAAACTGATGCTTCCACAGTATTTGAAATTTCTACAACACAAAAAAGGCTTCAGTTAGCTCTTTAGCTTTTCATTCAAGTAAATAGTAGTGTGCATAGCCAAAAATTTTGCTAGCAGGCAAAAGCCTGTTTTTACTGGTGCTGAAACAAACGATGTTAATTCTATCAAAGAATCAGCAGTGTATGTTTACTGCAAATCTCCGAGAGCTCTCAGACTGACCTGGGGGGCAGTGTTTGCAGACATGGCACTGTTGTCCAGGGGCTCCTGCAGTTTAAGGGGCTTCACTCATTCTGGTTTGAATCACTGCTTTCCCCACTTCTATTCTCATCTTAATTGCTGTTGGTGTTCTGTGTGGCCAAGTGCAGGGGGTGTGTGTATGGGATTTAAGTGAGGATTTTGAAAGAAATAAGAATAAATATTTTCCAAACTATGTCAAAATGTGATACATTTTTCAGCAACCTGACATTTCAGGATAGAAGCAGGATGGAAACGTTGTGCTTCAACAGGCTCATCGCAGTGATTTATGTAATGTTATCCTTGCAGTTAAATGCCTAATCTGCCAGATGATGCAGTTGCATGGTTAGATCCATTTTCCAAAACCTTAAATTTTTTCTGTTTTGAAGGAACAGTAGTTACGAGTTGATTGGAAAAAAAAAAAACCAAAACCAACAGAAAGAAGTACCCATTAAAAAAAAATAATCGATGCTCTCTAAGTCCCAGGAGTGAGTGTGAGCAGGGCCATGGCAACTTCTGTATTTGGCAGCATCATCCCACCCCCTTGCCTTGGGCAGTGGTCTATCAGATTTCCAGGAAGAAGCAGCTCTAGCTGGCAGACTTCACAGCTAGCGCATTGCTTAAAGTGAAGGGAAGGCTTTTCAGGGAGCAAGAAGGTGGATTGATAGTCCTGAAATCCTCAGTAGTAACAGAGATGTCTATTACTTTTGAAGAAAACTGTGTTGGAATTTCATTTGTGCTTTTGATCTAAAATTGAGGATTAATTTAAGCATAGCTCTGCAAAAGTAGAAGGCTTTGTGGTTGGAAATGTGCATCAGGAGGAAAATGGAAAGGACTTGTTCAGGAACCAGAGCTCTTGACTCTCACAAACCCTTGTCTTTTTGTTCTCCTGACCCTCTCCAAGCCTAAATATGAATGTTTCTTTCTTCCAAGTGCTCCTTCTGACTTGGCCTTTCTACCTTTACTGATAAAACACTGTCCTGGTCCTTCTTATCTCTTGATGGTTTCAAGCTTCTCATTGCTGACCTCTTTGGCATAGATACTGGGCCTTTCTTTTCTGTGCTCTGCTTTGCACAGCTGTTGAAGATGCAATTTAGACACAGTCTCTCTGGTTCATCTCTGGCTGTGCCATCCCTGAGTTGCTGCATTTGATTAAAAAGAGGAAGGGGACCACCTTTGGAATCAGTGTGAGTAGCAGGCAGGAGGTTTGTCCTAGAGAAGTCTGTGTATTTTCTGCCCTCAGCCGAATCACTTATTCATTCATTCTTCCATTAGCCGGCCTGCCTTGGCTGCAGGTGTTCTGATATCAAAACGCCTGGTTACTCTACTGGTGGCAGTACATGTTTGCTTTATCTTTAACCTGACAAGCCATTTGTGCTCCAGGGCATGCGTAAGAAGAATTAAATGTAAACAGTCAGAGTCCTCTGCAGGTTAGAAACAAGAAAGATAGTGCAAAGGGATTAAGGATTAAAGGAAGAACAGCCATAAGCGGGATGGAAGGTTCATTTATGCACTTGGCTCCAACTAGATAAATATTTATGAGCAAAGGGAATGGAGGGTTGTAAGAATGCCTGGGGTTTGTATAAGCAGAGCAAATATAAAATTCTTGAAGATTTTGGCACTATTGACATTCAGAGCTATTTTTTTAGCAGTTTGAAGGAGTTAGGAGCACAGATCCTATTAAAGCCCTCAGATTCTTATGGCCACTCCAATTTTCTTCTAAAGTTTGAGAAGATTGTATTTTTTGGTTGAGACGTACTTGATCTGCTTTGATATTCTTTTCACTTGCTTCTCTTCAGAGTAAGCTTTCTATTCATGAATTTTCCTTATAGTATGTAGATAATGTGCTACTCTCACTGCACAGTGTAATTTTAATTTGTTGTGTAGATGCTAATGGAATAAGTAATTCAAGGTGAGAGGGCTCTTCAACCTGAGAAATCTGGTCACAATGGAGGTGAAAGGAATATTCTTTGAAAATGAGATGGTGACACTAGTCCAAATTTCAGGGAAGTTTCAGAGACATACTTGGGTAAAGTCTGTGAGGAAGGGAAGCACGTTTGTTGTTTGCCTTGAAGTGTTAAATGATCGTGGGAGAGTGTGCCTGCACTTACAGTCAGTTGATGCTTTGGCTTCTTGACTGGCAGCAGTCATTTGTGAAGTCTTGAGTCTCTGGGTTGGATTTAACCTGCCAACCTTTGCTAGACATGATAAAGGCTTTACCCTGATGTGGCTAAAAGTATTGGCAAGCATCAATAAAGCTCATTTATATTATTTTTGCCATAAGGCTTCTTATGAATATATTCAGAGCCTCACTTTGCAGAGATGAGTCAAATCATCCTTGCAGGAGTGCTTAAACAAAAACTTTGCATGGGGCAGATGTGCAGTTGTAGTGCTTTCAGAACTATTACTTGACCTAAAAGAAAAACGAGGAGCTCTGCCTGGCCTGTATCACACACTTGCTTCAAGTCCTTGTGGCTGTTCCTGTCAGGGTAATGGGCTTGTCAGATCCAGTAACACACAAGCCACTGAAAAATGTCAAATTTACCACATATTTTCCTTGGTGTTCTGACAGTAGCTGTGGAAAAAATGTAAAGAAGAAAATTCCCCAGTGATCATGCAAACTTTCCCTGCAGAGTTGTGTGGGACTGACATGAGAGAGCTGTCAGCTTCTCCTGAGCTGGATGTTGTAGTAAAGCTCCCAGTCTCTGCTGCAGGGACCTGCTTGCTCAGGCTCACTGCCTGATCACTGGCTTACTCCAGCCTACTCCTGCCAAGTACATGGGAAAGGAACACCTTCCTTTGACCTCGGGATGAGCTCAGTGGTGGAGATAAGGTGCTATTCAGGGTCTTGCTACTGTGAGATACCCAGTGTTGCCCATGAAACTGCCATTCTGTATTGCTTTCCTACACCCCTACATGAATTTGTCATTAACAGCTTTTTTAGGCTGTTCTCATGAGAAATTCCAGTTTGTCACCCCTGGGAATTTTTTTCAGGGCTATCTTTATACAGCTTTGGGAAGTGGGAAGGGGAATCTAAGCAGGAATGTAATTTCTTGAGGTCTTTGGGAAGTAGAGACACCTGTTCTGCAGAAAATTTTAGGTTTTCTTTCTGCTTGAATTTAATTCTGTGCCTTTTATTTACACACTTAGTACAGAATCTCAGCACTGACAAGGAGAAGTTGGTCTCAACCTCACTGTTTTGTAGGTGAAGATGCTTTTTGTTTTCAGTGCTGTCATTGATCCATTCGTGTTACCTGGATGCTGTAATACTTCACACTTCAAAGGCACAACATTTTTTTCAGATGGGTTTTGTGTTGTGGTATAAGCTTGTTGAAGAATTGGGTTGTTAACCATAAACATCCAGGGACCCCAGTTTGGGTCATCAGTCATTACCTGGAAGAACAAGTCCTGCTAAGACAAGAAGGATGTGCCTTGCTCCCGAGGCATTGCTGTTTCTGAGTGCAGGTGAGACTTCACAGAAGACCAGAAATCCATTAAAAATGTCTCACTAGCATGGAAAACAGGCATCTTTCTTCGTAGTACCCAGACACAGCAACAATGCGTGTCACTTTTTCCCTTGTGCTAACTGTTTAGACATCTGAGTAGCATTAAAGTATGTGGTTTCCAGATCTTAGGTTTGGAGTGGCTCAAGATCAAAGTTATTTTAGAGGTTAAGCTGCGTGTGATTTTATGCCACCAGGAGCACTTCTTAAATACTAAAATTTGCTTTGATTGGGATCTAGCAGCAATCTAAGAGCCATATGGGAGAAATTTTCATTGATTGCTGCGTTGTGTGAGCGTGGCGGTACCGCTGGGAGCAAGAGCAGTGCAGTGGCAGGCACTGATGTCACTAAGATGAATTCTGAGTTCTAGACCCAGAGGATTCAAGGATGTATGTTTAGATATTGTGCTGTTTCTTCAGAGCATTCCTTGCATCCCCCACCAGCAATATGCCTCTAGTAGGATTTGTGGAAACATGGTGTTGGCTGTGGTTGTGGCTTTTCTAAGAGGCTATGGAGCAGCAGAGTTGGCAATTATGATATTTTGATAGAGAAATTTAAGCACAAAATGGGGAGTGTGAGATCCAGTTGGTGGCAAGTGGAGAGGTACTGGCTGGTTTCCTGAACCATCGTTTTGTGGTGATGTAGAAGGTGGAGTGTATTGCATCACTGCACCTCAGCTTCTTGTCTGGATGACCTCCTGCCTCTTCACCACCAGATCAATAAGCCCTCATTTACACTGTACTGTTTCTGTACTGTTTTCTAGGATTTAGAAGAACCTGTGGAATAACTCCAGAAAGTAACTTGTAATATTAGAGATCACAAAGCATTCTCTTAAAACACTACTTTTTTTTTTTTTTTTTTTCCCCCCCTCCTTCAAGTAGGACTGCAAAACATGGTTGTCCTGTGCATCTGCATGCTGTGGGTGGGGTGAGGCTTGTAGCTTCACGGTGGAACTGGCTGAGCTCATGCTGGGGCCGCTCGACGCTGTGTAAGCAATGGGGCACATCTTGCACGGTCTTGTAACTCTGCTGTCGTACTCATTTGGAGAGCCTTGTTCTCATTGCGCTGAAATCTCCTTGCATTACAGATAATCTAATTCTATCATGTTAGGATTAGGGGACCCCACTGAGAAGAGTTAAGAGGACCAGCTGTTCTGTGCTTTAAAGGCACAACCCTGCCTTGTCTAATCTGGAGAAGGCCACCCTACATAACCCTGAGGAGTTTCTTCTGGGAGCAGGAGCTTTTCCTTCCTCTGCTGGAGGTGCAGCCACTGCTCCCCCAGGCTCACTAATGTGGCAGGTTTGTGATACCAGCTCCAGCAGCAACTGCCAAACCTGCAGCTTTGCTCTCTAGAGGGATGGTGGCAAAGCAGGCAGCTGGATGTGACACTTGGACACTTACAATATGCTTTAAGCTATCTGCATCATAGTTGGTAGCTGTTTTTCTTTGAGACGTGTTGCAATCATCTGCAAAAGCCCCAGATATTTGATTCGATACATTTTGAAGTTGAGTGGTTTTGTCCCAGCTTTATTGTTTTGTTAATGCCAATGTTTAATAGAAGCAGATTTCAGAGCTGGCCTCAAAACTAACTGGAAGGTTTCAAAATAGGATGGGCAAAAAAGATACAGCTTGCAGAAGGTATGTTTGTAGTAGGTCCTTAGGATAGCACTGTTTAACTTGTTTTAATCGGTGACCTCAGGGGGAAAATAAAACTCATAAAGTCATCAGATAATAGCAGATTAGATAGAGTGTAAGATTAGGAACAGGACCTGAGTGACTGGGATTACTTTGTGAACAGTGTTCTGATGCAATAAGACTCCATACTCAAGACAAAATGAGGGCCCTCTTTGTATAGTGAGGAGATGGAGGAGGGGTGGCTGTCTCCTGAGGAATGGCTATCCTGAAAGAGGCTTGGGTGTCGAGATAGGTAACCATGTGAACTTGAGTTTTCACAGCCTAGCGGTGCCCAAAGTTGAAATCCTTGAATGTGTAGACAGGGAAGTAGTGAGCTGAGTAGGTCTAAGGTGGTTATATGCCCTATATAGGCATTGGCACAAGAGTAACTCAAATGCCGTATCCCATCCTGATGCTTGCAGTTCAAGAAGGATGTTAAAAAATTGGAAAGACTTCAGAAAAGTGTTGTGTGAACTGTTAAAGAATCAGAAAATCTGTCTCACAAGGAAGGGATCCAGGGGCTCTGTCTGGCTTATTATAGGAGGGTTAAGGGGTGACGTGATTACAATTTATAACAGCCTGTACAGGGAAGAGAAATTTGATAATAGGGAGCTCTTCTGCCTGGCAGTCAAAACTGTAAAGAGAGCCAGTGGCTGGAAGGTTCTAACATTGATACGTTTAGACTAGAGATAAGCTGCAAAATTTCACCAGGATGAGTAATTATCAGCTGTAGCAGTTTATCAAGGGTTGTGATGACTCCTTCGTCTCTGGATATCTCTGAAGTGAACCTTTTAAAACAAGAGGCAGTGTTTCAGTCTGGGTTTAATTCAGACAGGTCCAGTGGCCTGTGTTGTGGTAGCGTACCTGCAATGAGTTTTGAGGCAGTAGATTGTTCTGTTAGAACACTCTGGGGATGAATTCTGCCCTTATTTACACTTGATGAACCAATGTCACTGCCAGGGTATTTGAATTTTAAGACTGCTTTGTGCCCTTACCATTTTTCCACCTTGTTCTCAAAGGTCTTGAACTGTTACAGCTAGCAGGTGCTGCTACAGCTCTCACGAGGAAAAGTGCATTTTTGTGGTTAGCTGTATACCAAAGGGAAGAGGATCTCTTTGTTCCCTCTCATGCTCTTACTTCTCAAGATTCAAAACCATTGGGGAAGCAGCTTTTGCTATTTTTTCCAGGATATTGCAGTTATCTTGTGAGCTCATGGATGCTCAGCAGCAACTTTTGAAATGGAAAAGATAGGGCCACGTAGCACTTTGGATGCATTGCACCCTTTTGTTTGCAGCGTGGAGGGTTTGTATTGAACTGCACTGTTGTATTCTTGTGCTGGAGAATGGCCTGAGCCTTCCCTTCTTACCTAGCTGTGGAGGATCCTGCCTGCCTCCCTCCCTCCCTCCACAGCATTTCAGTATTAGCAATTGACATTCATGTTGTTGAGAAAACATGGTAGTATAGGTGCATTAAAATTGCTAGAGCTCTAAGCACTCTAATCTCTTACTTCTTTATGAGGTTTGTGCTTGCTTTGCTTATATGTCACCAAGTGGGTCATGACTCAAATTTAGCCAGCGCTGTTATTAATGCTGGAGCAAGTCTTCAGAGGGCTATTTTTAGCAGTCGGGGCTGTTGTTGAGAGCTTGAGATTGCTAAAAATGCCTTGGAATGATTTCACAAGCGATACTGTCTGTGGTGGAATTTGCGCACCAGCTGTCTGTCTTCGGGCCAGTTGATTGTGTTGACACGTATTCCCTGTGATTTGTCATCTCTGACTCCCGCTTTGCGATGGCTGTGACAGGCGTGCTATCAGTGTCTGATGGGAGAGAGTGAATGAGGGGGTAAGTGACAGCAGCAGCCTCATTACTGACAGCTTGGGAAACACCGAGATTGCAGAGAGGACCTCGGCCTTTGCCGAAATTTGATTTTTCCTTTGCCACCCCGTCTTGTGAAGTGCGTGCACCTCGTCACTGCCATCTTCCCCGGGAGGTATCCACAGCTGAGGTCTTTTCTTGGATCCCTTCAGCAGTATTTTAAATGTTATCCTGACTTAAGAGGATTCCTCCAGGTAGAACAGTTGCTGAGCTTTATTTTGTTGCTGATGGTGGTCTTCTATCCTAAAGGTAGTGGTTCTCATGTAAGCTGAATTTCTAGAGAGATAATGCTTCAGGGAACAAGGCTTAAAGATGGGATCACTGAAGAGTGTGGTTCTGGGTTTGACCTAGCTGCTACCTTCTTGTGTAGTCCTACCATGCTTGATTCCATTTTCCCATCAGAAATACCAGAATAAAGGAAAGGCATGATATTTGTACGTGAAGTGATGACATGATTAAAATTGATTACCTACTGTATATCCTGGGCAGTCTTTAACCTGCAAAATAAAAAAGACTCGCTCATCCTGGTGAGCACCCTCATTCTCATAATACACGTGGATGTGAAACTACACCCGTGACTATCTTCTTAGTGAAATTACTAGTTCAGTTAGTGAACTGTTAACTCTCACCCAGGCGTTTCAAGGTGTTTAAATCCTGGAAATAAAGAATCCTGTTTCAAGCCGTTGTGTTTTGTGGCTAGGAGGTGAATCGAGGCTGCTGTGATGAAATGACAATTAATTTCATTTTTTCCATTTTATAGCAAACCCACTTCATGAATGCAAACAGTAAAGAAGTTTCAATTCACAGACTTGGAAGCAACCATTTACTACTGTCCTTTAAATTTTAATCGGAAACACGCAACTGATTTTTATTCTTATTTTTTTAATTGTGTTAACACATATGTGGATTTCAAATAAATGTAAAAATATTCAAGGAAGGCCAATAGGTAGCCAGTAACGATTTATAAAGCTGTAGTCTTTTTGCCTCTAGAGACCTTGATTCACATCTTGGCCCAAGCCTGAAGAGGAAATGAGTTTCGTTTTAGACTAATTCTTAGTGGATTTTTGTCCACATTACAAATGATGTGTGGATTATCTGGCAGTGGGATACCTTCCTTGAGTTAATGCTGAATTAGAGAATGTATTTTACTAAGGCTTTATGGGGAAATGCATCTGTAAGGATGAAGCTCTGACCAGTTTTGCACCCCTTCTCTTTATAAGCACAAAGTTTGGCAGAAGTTGTTAAAAAAAAAAAAAAAAGGAAAGAAAAAAGGGGGCCACTCAAACTGTTGGTAGGGGGTATATTTATAATCTGCTATGGAAGTGCCATCCTTCATCACAAGTCTGTGATGGTGTTTGTGCTACCTTGGTTTTTATAGATGGTATTTTATTTCTGTTCTTTAGCTTGTGAGTTTTGCCACATGAGAGAGCCTCTGTTCTAGCACAAAAGGATCTTTTTCTTTCTGTGTCAACCTGAGCCAGACACAGTGTTGACTGTCGTGAAGGTGAAGGGACTACAGCAGCAGCAATAAGTAATGCTGCAAAGTCCTGTGCATGTGGCTCCTAAATAATTCAGTTGGCAGGAAGCTTGCGCTCCCGCTCCCCCTTCAATAGGAGTGTGTTATCTGAGAGCCTGCTTGAGGCTTTTTGGTTCTGAATTCTTGGAATTGATTTCAGAGGAAGGTATTTGAATTGTATCTAATAATTTTTACCAGAAAGAGCTTTTGGGACAAGAAATGTTTGAGATGTTAAGCCATGGGAGTGCTGCTGCTTCCCATTGCAAAGGTGATGTGGAGGACTCTCGGCCCCAGTCCTGCATGAGGGCCACTGGGGACTTGCACAGAGTCTTTGTTTCTGTTTGCTTAACAGCTGGATTTCTTTGTGGGCAAACTTTCTGGAGAGTCTGGATCTGTTTTCTTTAGTGTGCATGAAAACTGGGGAGAGGAAGGGAAATGCATCACATTCCTGCACTGCCCTCAAAAGAAAGACATCCTTTTTAGCCCAGCTGTTTGAAAAATGATCTGTATTTCCTTTACTATTCCCTTTGCAATACCTGTATCACCAGGGAGGTGAGCATGGAGCTATCTGAGGGATTCACCTGACTCTTTTTGTCACAACCTTATGGGGTGAATCCAGACAGCGCCAGGGAATGAAGAAGAAAAGCTGATTTAGGAAGTTGTGAAGTTGGCAACTTCACAGTTTTGCAACTGCTTGACTCTGTGCTTTGCACTGGGATCAAAGTGGTCTGAAGCTGTACAGATGGTTAGTCATGTTTAATTTTTAACCTGTTGATAGCACTAATTTGTGACCTAGTCATTTGTGCACACTGCCTTTAATTTTTGCAAGTCTTTGTGGCCCAAAGGCTTCCTTCAGATATGTGTTGGTCAAATCTAGCATCAAACCTGCCTGGCTTTTTGTAGGTGATGGATGGAACAAATTTGAGCCCTGTGTTTTCTGAAGCTGGATATGTACTGGTTCATTTCTTTAACAGATTATTTATATTCTGTGGATTTGTTTGTTAGGGGTCATGTCTGGGATGAGAAAAAACCAAACAAACCACGGGAGTTTATCTTAACTGATTAATGTGAAGGCAAGTGTGTCAGGTGTTCTAAAGCGAGTGCATCTACTGCTTCTGAAACGGTGTCTGCTGTTAGGTATCACTGAATCTCTGAGTTTGTGCTAGTTTGTTAGTTAATCCATTATAATGAGGTCCATGACCTGCAGTTTTGTGTATTGTGCTTTTATCCCCCCTTAACGTTAACATCTTTCCATTTACTCAAATCCTAAGTTGCTGTGGCATCAGGATTTTTTTTATACCTTTCGATAGAAAAACTTGTAAGAAGGTGCAGTGATAGAAGTTTCTTATTCAGATTTCTAGCCACTTAAGTTCTGATTGATAAGAGTGACTGGAAATAACTATATGTTTTGCTGCAGTGTCTTTAAATATCCTTAACACTTGAGCAAAGGCCTGTGAGTGAGTTTATTTAAAGAATATGAGAGCATTTGGATTTGCTGACCTTTTTCAGTCAAACTCTGGTGGAGCCTCATCATGTCTTCTGAATGAGATGATTTGACCTTTATCAGGAATTTAAAACCTCGGGACTCGAAATAAGAGTCAAAAAAAGTCTACTTCTTTCAGAGTAATTATACATACGTAGATAGATATAGCAGTACCATTTCTTTTTTAATTGCTGTAATTTGCTCTATCCAAATATGTGCAGATTCTCAGTGTTATTAAAGCAGGCTCAAGTGAAAGTAAATTCCTGGGGTGGTTCTTGTTGAAAGTAGTTGCAGAAAATGCATTTTCTACAATGTACTAATTTTTGGTTTATTTTCTTCACAGCTAAAATTCTTCCCTGTGGGATCTAGATGGGGTAACCAGTATCATCATTTACACTTAAAGGGTGTATTAGAGCAAAAGACAGTCTGTAGTACATGCATTGCTGTGCCAGTATCAAGCTTTGCAGGCAAAGATCAATATTTTTTAATTTTACACCCCAGCCCCCTCCCCCCCAAGGATATATGGATCTTAACACAATGAAATTCTGTTTCCTTGCTCTTTTCTAGACCCAAACACAAGGTAAATCAGCTCCTTCTGTAAAAGTATTCTTTGGGGGCAGAATGAAATTCACAATGCTGAGTGGGTAAATTCAGCTGGAGTAGATTTCTTCTTCCTCTGCTGCACACAAGTACTTTGCTTGGTTTAAGTCTACAGCCCTTAATAAACCTCGTAATTTTTGTGTGATTAGCTTTAATTCACTGTTCTCCTTTTTAATTTTTTTTTTAATTTCCTTCATCTCTATAACCAACAAGCTGCATTAATCCTTTCTGTACACACAGATTCATAATCTCTTGTTGAAAGTATTATCCTTTGCTTTTAGGGATCAGATGTCAAAAGCATTGAGTTTGGGATTCTCCCTTTTTCTTCAGGTTGCTGTATTGCTGATACTGAGAAATTTTTTATTCTTCATTGCATGCAGGAAAAGTCACTCTTTTCCTTGAGTATTACTTTAGCCTGTGTGAAAACTCTGTAGCCCAACATAATGGTTTTAGCTTCATAATGAAGAGTTACTCTTCTTGCAACAGATAAGAAACAAAGGCAGAGAGACTAGGACTGCAGCTTCATTATCCCCATGGGATTTTGCTGCAGTAGCCAATGATGATTTAATGGTGATCAATTCATAGTGTGCAGTAATCCATCAGGTTATGAACCACGGGGGCTGTGGGCTGGATAAACTCTCTTCTGTCAGCTGTACTTGGGCAGTGGTAACTGCAGCAGGAGGCAGCTGATGGCTTTTTCGGCCACTGTACTGAAATCTAGCTGAGATCACAGATCTGGAGCAGTAAGGTCACACTTGTGCATCATGCAGCACCGAGCCTCTCGGAGCTAAAGGGATAACCCAGCTAGCTCAGTGGGGCGACGAGGAGCTTGCTCGTCAGAGCAGCACCTAGTTCAGGACTCCTGGGTTGCTGCCGCAGTGCCATGGACATATCACTTTCTGTATGAATTTTGCACCTCCTATTACACAGGTTCTTGGCTGTGGAGGGGATGACCAGCTTGAAAGGAGGCCATAGCACATCACAGTCTTGCACTGTCTGCCAGTGTAACCAGCACCACTCGAGCCAGTCATGAATTTGTCCTGGCCAAGCCTCAAACTTTGTGCCTTTCAGATGTCGGTACTCCAGAGTCTTGTACCTGCCTTCCTGCCAGGTGCTTGTTCTGCCTGGAGCCTTGGGAGGAGCTTTGGTAACGTTTTTCCTGTGATGGTCCTGAAATTTCAATCTCAATTACTTTCAGCTCTACTTCTCTGAGAACTGCACTTGCACAGTACATGCTAAATTGTTTGGAAGGACTACATATGCCTCAGGATCAAAATGCAATGGGAAACGTCAACAGCATGCCTAAATAAACATCTCTGTCTCTCTTACAAGAGTGTTTAGCAGCTCTGTTGGCAGATGTTTCTATAAAATGTTAAATACTGTGCTTTCCAAACCTCCAAAATGTTTGTAATTCAGTAAATAGGGAATCCGGCTGAGGAAGGTATGTCAAAGAACAGGAAAGCCCTTAAGAATTGATGGTTCTTCAGAAGCAAAAAGTGAAATTGGGTCCTAGGACTTAGCATGTCTTCAGTAACCCTGAGTTTTAACATTATTTATTACTGAGGTGTATTGTTTTAGCTATGTAGAAGTACAGAAGGCAGTAGGATTTGTGATTGTTGAGAGCTCTACATAACATGAGTTTCTACACAAAGTTTTGTATCAGTAGCCTGATGTGTCTGCCTACCAAGTTTGTTGTCTGGATTTTTTTTCCCTCATGGATCCCTTGCGTCCTCTTAAAATGCTGATTTATTTTTTCTAATCGTTTTTATTTTGGCATGTTGCGGCGAGAAGGGGTTTCCTCTCTCCTTTACAGCTCCCCTTTGTGTTTTCTGTCTCTTCATTCCTTCATCACACAGCATGATTCAGCTTGAGCTCAGGCTATCATTTGTTTAAAAAACTTCTCAGTGACTTTGCTGACTGAGGCAGTCATGGACACCTTGTCCTCAGCTTCTCAAGTTCTGCTGTCTGCCACGTGGTGTCAATACTGCTGTCTCTCTAGCTAGCTGGTGAACGGGGTCAGCAAACTGGTCCAGTTCACCGCGCTGCTGCCCAAATGTTTGCCCTGCTGCTGTGCCAGGGACTGCTAAAGCTATTTTGCGTTGTCCCACAGGTGACTGCATCACCCCTTCAGCTGGGAAGGCAGGAGAAGGGCTTTCCCAAGGTCATTCTCAGCAGGTGAAGGCACAGCTGGGATGGGTAGCAGGGATGGGGACCCAGGATGTGGCTGCAGAGCACTGGCCCTTGCACCAACACCTCCTCACTGGCCAGCGAAGACAATTAGCGCCTTAATTCTAATCTCCCTGGGTACTTCTGCAGACTGTTTTTCTTTCAAATGCTTTAGATGCCAGACCTGTGATACTGTCAAGTACCGTAAAGTAAGATTAGATAAGGGGAAGCAGCAAGTGCATGGTGAGGGCAAAGCTAGTGGAGATTGCTTAAATGAAACGTTTGCATGGAGCTGGTGGTGTGGTGCAGGCTTGGCACTGTGCAGAGAACAGCATTTATTTGTTTACTGGAATTGTTGGAATAATAAGAAAAAAATCAAGGTTAATTTATTGTTACTTGCAGTAGATGTAATTGGGATTCATAGTTAACGAACTTCTGGCATTTTAACACAACATGAAACCTTTACAATGCGTTTATGAGGGAATTTAAAACAAGGATCAAAGTTTTTCCCACGGCATCTTTGGAGATGTAATAAATGTGTAATCTGTCAGGCTAGTGGACAATAATTAACACTAAGAAAAATGATGGGTTTATATTCAGAGTTCTTGAGGACTCTGCTCTTCCTAAAAGTTTCTTATTCACTTGAAACTTCATCAAATGCTTTTTTTGTAGAGGAAGCAACTTTCTGCTGTGCTTAGTTAAAAACTCCAGGATTGAAAACCACACGTGGTTTATCTGCAGTGTTTTATCCTGTAGTGCTAGATAGGAAACAGTCAGAAGGACTTCTGAGGTGCTGTCAAGAATCTCAGCAAAGAGGAAAGGCACAAACCCAACTCTTACATGCCTTCACTCTTCATATGAAAGAATAGAGAATGGTACGTGGGAGTCTGGTGGACTTTAGTATTTAAAAGTAGCTACCTTGCTTTGGACGATCTCTCAGTCACCTCTACTTGGCATGTTGATATTTGATAAAAGGTGTGTTCTGGTCTCTGTGGCTTTGAAATTTTGGATTTCCAGAGAGAAGTTGTGTCTCAGTTTGTGTTTGTGACAGTGCATTCTGTTTCCCTCAAGCTTTCTGAAGCAACACTTCAATAATGTGCTCCAAGGAAAAAATAATTTACTGTGTGGGGAAGAAAGATGTCCCTAGTAGGGCCAAGTTAATGGAGGACCCAGAGGCACGGACAGTTAAGGAATTCTTTTGCACTCATTTAATAAGGGAATTCTTCAGATTTCAAGCTTGGTGTTTTTAAATCTAAACCAGGTTGATTTGGGAACCTTTGATCATGTGTTTGGGGATAGTTTCCTCCCAAACAATAAGTATATATTTTTTTAAGTGCCTTTTAATCCCTCAACCGTGACGCAGATGGGTCTTGGGTGTATCAAAGGATCAGTCATTTGAATGGACTCTCCTGTTGGATCCACAGTGTGATCATATCAGGCTAGTCTGTGTTCTCTTGTGTCTCCTGGTTTTGGGATGCTAACCTTCAGGAAGAAGACAAGGTGGATAGGTGGATCTGTTTTTTCTTAGACTGTAATAGCTGTTTGGTTGGATTTCTTGGTAATTCCTGATTTTTTGAGTTGGCATTGAGTTAATGATTGTTGTCTCTTCTCCACCACTGTGACTCTCCTTATCACAGCAGAGTTAATAGCTGCATAAAACCACGTAGGTGAATGCAGAATTGGAATGCTAGATGTGATGTGAAACATCCCACTTATTTTCCTGGACAGATTGCTGTTTGTGCTGTTACCCGAGTACTGCCATTTCCTTACTGCCAAATCATCACTTAAATGCTAGAAACTGAATCTGGAAGAATCTGTGCATTGTGTCCTGGTAGTTGGAGAGGAGGAGGGAGTGGCCTGTGCCCCAGCTGGGAGGCCAAGATTTAAGAAGTTTTAAGCCGTGGGATAACATGTTGGTTTTGACTGCCGTGTGATGCCAGGAGGGCGTCATGCAAGAGTGAATGTAAAAACAGAGGTGAAAAAAATCAAGCGCTTGAGTTCAAGGATTAGCTGTGGGGCAGGAAAGGAAATGTGATGCCCTCTGCTTTGAATCTACACCAGGAAAAGCATTTTGTGGTTGCTTTTTCTTTTTTCTTCTTCTTTTTTCCCTTCCCCCTCCCCCAACTATTAGCAATGATTTGTACAAACAAAACAAATGTTTACACGGATCTCATGTGCATGAGAAATTTTTAGCCCTCACATTACATTTCCCTGAAGTGACTTAACTGGCCTCGTGTTTCCAGCATGCTTAGCTGGCTTTGCAGACTCTGAAGAGATTTTAAGCCCGTGTTGCTGCACTGATATGTCACTTTATCTGTCAGCCAGGAGTCTCTCTGTCCTCTTTATATACATATGCCCATGGTAGCCAGATGGTGCTGGATTTGGGTGCCATCCAAAGTAGTGCATTAGAAAGGCCAGGTTATGTGTCATATTTCAGAAGCCAAGAAGAGCTGCCAGTTCTACTCTTTTGGTAACAAACAGCTTGACTTAATATATTGATCGTGTTGTCCTCGCTATTCTTAAGCTGATTTTTATCTAAGACACTCAAAAGGATGTAAGGGTGAAGTTGTACAAATCCCACCTGTTGCCTTCTCTGTAGCCAATATCTTCATCTGCATTTACTGTGTGTCCTAGAAAATATCTGCTCTCTACCACCAATATGAAATCCTTTCTTGTGTCAGAAGGGGATTTTGATGTTTTTGACTGACAGTTTTTCTGGAGCACAGTATGATCTAGCAGTTTCTTTTCCTAATGGGATGTGAAAGCCACAAACCTCATCTGCATCAATAACAGAGTAAAGTGTGGAGAGAGAGATGGGGAATGAATTGCTGTTAAGTGAATGTTAATTTAACAGGGCCCTGCACTCCCCAGGTTGCTGCCTTCTGTGGGTGGGTGAATGTTTAAGCTGGTCTTTCCTTTGTATTTTCAGTCTGAATCTGTAAGGTTTGACAAGAGTTTTGCTTCTGACATCATTGCAAAAAGGGTGCTGGTCTCCTGCTCTTAGAGGAAACCTGAGAACTAACATGATTTTGCTGGGTCACAGCGGGGACTTGGGGAAATCCATATCCTTCACTGGGAACAGACACCTGGAAACTCCTGTGTTTTAAACCCCTTTCTGCTGTAGTGAGCACTTATGGTCTGATGTATGAAATTTCCTCTTCTGCCCTTTCATCTGCTTTTTGAAATGTAATATTCTTTAAATTGTCTTTTTATCTGCAGTTTTTACAATCATGGGGCTGGCTCCCTGAATTCCTTGACAAGAGCTGCTTTACACATAAAAGCAAGATTACCAAGGGCTGCAAGAGAGGCAATGGTGGCCCATTGGGTGCCTTGTTTGAGAATGGGGCTGAGGCTCTCAGGGTGGACAGAGCTGGAGGATTTTGCAGATATCAGTGGCATTTTGTCACTTTGCCAGCTCCATCTTCTCCGTCTCGGGAGGCTGTTGTTGAGAGGAGCCCTGCCGTGTCCGAGCATCTCCCCGCTCCGCCTGGCCTGGGCTTCCCACCCACGTGTGGGGTGACAGCGCTCAGGTGCCATGTGCTGTGAGCATAGGTGGGCACCGAGAGGCTCCTGGGTTACCACTCTGATGGGCGTTACTTTAGGAGCACTTTTAAAAACAATTTTTAAATCAAGTGTCTCACAGATGGTTGCAGTGAGAATTGGTGGTGGAGCCTAGATGAGAATTCAGGATGTGCTCGTTCTTCACTGCTCGTGCTGTTGTAGCAGTGAGAGTTGTTAGGTAGCGTGTGTGTGTGTAATATAATTGCCATGTCAGCTTTTCTGTTTCTGGTTATCTACATAAGGAAGCAGATAGCTGGTGGAGATGTCAGCTGTGATGTGGCTTATTAAGAGCTACAAGACAGAAGTAATCACAAGAAACCCTGCTTCCGTACAAGCTGTTCTCCAGAGTCTCTGGTTGCATCTGTTCTGTTTTAACCCTTCTTACGTTGACTGGATCTTTTGGTTCTTGCCAAAGGGTTATGCACATTTGAATAAATAAATACTGTGTGCTGTGTCCTGTATTTCTTGCTCTGTGACGTTTTAGCATTGACAAGGTGCTGTGAGCAGTAAATGAGAAGCAAAGCTAAGCCCTCAGAGATGTGAATTGTGAGATGTACAAGGGCTCTTAACTAATGTGAGTGGGTTAGCAGTGATGAAAGTTGCTGCTCTGTATCATGTTTGAAATCCCTACTGCATTTCAAAATTGAGGGCTAGCAGCAAATGGAGAACTTTGCTTGAATGCCCCTTTCTTTAGTCTCTGACTGGTAAAGCCTTGTTCCAGATGGGAAGAAACCAGGTCCTACAAAACAGCTAGCCTTTGCTTTCAGGTCTGTGAAGTTCAGATAGAGGTTTCTGTATCTGAAAACTAAGCATTAAGAGAAACTTGTAATTTAGCATGGGTTGAACAAGTGGTTGCAAAAAGGTCCAGTTTAGCACTGCTTAGATGGGGGAAACCCCAAGTCCTCTAAACATAACAGGAGAGAGTAGCAAAGCCAATTGAAAGCTTGCACTGCTCACTCTGTATTTGGTGAGAGAGCAAGGAGATTGATGGCACCTGCTCTGCTGAGGTCTTCCTCTGCCCTGGGTTATTGTCCTGTCAGCTCTGCCTGCCCGAGGCCTTATTTGACATGCTTGGATAAGTGGATCACATCATTTTGATTCTGCACATGTTCTCCTCTTTACAGCTTGCCGATTTTGTTCGCTCTTGAGTTTTAATTGTCTACTGTCCTGGTGGAGTGTTTGCTTGGTTACTTCTTCCTTAGCAGCAAGTGAGACTGACCAGACAAAAGTACAGATGCTTCTTTCTTCCAGGAACATTAATGAATGTGCTGATTTATCTGTTCCTTCTTTGTGCCATGGGTTGCAAAGTGAGGTACCCAAGAACTAATGTTATTGTCAGTCTTATAAAAGTCTGTCTTCCCATTAGCACTGCTCTTGCCCTGTCTTCCTCACTTTCAGTTTCATCTTCTGGAGGAAACTGGGATGGAAATGAGAATGAAATATGGACTTCTTTTAAAACAGAAAATAAACGAAACCTTAAGGTTTCACATTGGCATGTGAAGGGATTGGAGTCCTATCTCTTATCCTTTTAAATTCCCAGCTGGAATTATTTAATGTCAAAGCATGGAATTTCTCTGTGTGAAACTCTTTGCTGGCTAAGGATGCATTGGGGATTAGAGAGACATCACTTTGCCAGGGTAGCGTTGCTGTCACTGCAGGAGATCTCTCTCGCACAAAGGGATGTTGCTGGCCTGTCCTGCTTCAAAGCTGAATCTTGGGGGTGAGATTCTTCAATTCCCATTGAGGTTACATGCTGTGTGACTGACAGCTGGGTTTGGGCAGAATAAACTGGGGTGGGTAACACTTCGCACTGCCTGGGAATAGAGAGAAAAAGTGAGAGGCGAGAGCAAAACATGGTTTGCTGATTTTCTTATTTGGTAGTGGGGTGGTTTGCTCGTGCACTCCTGAAATGTCCCTTAGGCCCCTCCCAGCTGGGTGATTTTGCTCATTTGGTTGGATGGTAAAAGGTTCAGGTTGTGTGATTACAATGATTTCTTCTGCTCCAAAAGAAAAGTAAAATGAAATTAAAATCGATGGTATGGAAGCTTTAGGTTAGGTACCAACACTCTCTCTAGGCAAAGTCTCTCAAGTTTTGGAGGGTGTCTTAATTTCAAAGCAGGTGTATAAATTAAAACCAGGAGCATACTCAGACAGTGCACTGGGTAACCATTAAATGCCTTTTTCTTTCTTTTCTTCTTCATTCTTCCCCTCTGATCAAAGATGATTATTGTAAGTAGGCATCAATGTCTCTGTGTTGGAGATCTATAAAGTAGTTAAGCAAAATATGGGCTGATAGCTGTATGTGCACCGACTGGTGTGATGTTAACAAGGTGCAGCTTCGTTTCTGAGACAAATCAGCAGTGGTTTATGTGATGGAGGGAGAGAGAGAGGAGCAACTCTCTGCCACATTAAAAGAATAACCTTTCTGGCCTCTTTTTCTAAACTGTTGATCTCTTTATAAAAGAGGATTTGCCCTGCTGTTCTAATAAGAGTTGTAAAATAATATATGTGTAATTAGAATTTAATAATGGTCTGTGTGACTGGATCTACAGCATAAGCTGGTTCAAGTGATTGGGTAACCTTTGCATTGTGTTCATTATCTAATGTTGAAGTAACAGCTGGAAGTTGAGAGACTGACATACAGTTTTAAAATTACAGAGCTTGAAATTGCTGCTGTCTGTAAACATATGAAAATCTATTCATGACCTTTGAGCTCTCTGACGGATATTTTGTTATAACATAGAATACATCGAAATTGCTGCTACTATAGTGTGTGTTTCCCCTGTCTCAGCAGTCGCCTGGGATATAAACGTATGTTTTGTTCCTGACACAGATACTGGAATATTTGGAACTGTTCTAGGAAGCCCTAAGGGTATATGGAAACATTTGGTCGCTGCTTGTTTGTTCTTAGCAAACCAGTTATAGATGTGCTGCTCGTGAGCACGTGGCGTGCTAAGCCACGCGACGTGGGAGCACAGAGCTGCTGGTGAGACTGGCAGCTGTAGATCTCTGTTGTACAATACATTTCTCCAGCAGCGTGTTTGGTGCACAGATGCACTGCTCGGGACTTTTCCTTACTATATGTGACATTTAGATATTTAGAAAGGTATTTCTCTTCTAGTAGAAGTTGCAGCATTTAGATTTTCCCCTTAGGTTGAAGTTATATGCTATGGGCAGCCATTTCTGGATATGGCTGGCTTCTACATATTTCTTATTGTTGGATCATTTCTATTTCTTCTCTTTTGTTTCCTATCCAAAAGAAACTACCGGAGGACTATTTATTTAATGCACGTTCTAGACCTCGTGACAGCTGAACTGAAAACTGTTGCCTACCACTGAGGGCAACTGCAGAGCTGGTAAAAAATGCCTCGTGTCGTAGTGTTTAAACATAAATTAATTTAACGTGCAGCACCAGGGTTCAGGATATTGCTGTTTTTCTTCTGGAGGCTCTCACTCCTACAGTAGAGTTGGCAGAAGTTACTTTGCGAGCGTTCATCTCCTTCGGCACGGTGTCGGTTGGCTTTGTGCAAGCTGTGTCAAACTTGAAGCTGAGCTCGCAGGCTGCTGTGCTGTTGCTGAAGAACATTGATACCTCTGTTCTGTAGCATCTTTGGGAATGGCATTCTTCCTAGGAAGGTGGCAATAAGGTGTGCAGGCTGGAGTCAAGAGTCTCAAAATGTCCTCAGCTACTTCTAGAATGAATGTGTTTGAGGCTGTCACCACATGGGAGATGCATGGAGTTCCCATTCTGTAGGTGCTACTGCCTTAGAGCAGTGTGTGTTTTATGACTGGTTTTAAAAGCATGTACCATAAAATGAGTCGAGACAATGTGTGGTTGAATAGGGAATCCTAGAAAATGAATTTAAACTTTGGATTCATATTCAGTGGGTGAAAGCTTTAAATTACAGAAGAAATCAGGCCCAAGATTCTTGAAGTCACGTCCAAGCTACATAAGGTTATAGCTGTATCTTTTAAGTCTCAAGTATGAAGCCATTCACATGGTGGTCAGTACAATCATAATGCAGTTGCTATATACTTTGCACTATGAGGATCAAAAGTTTCAGTGCAGAAGTATAGATGGAGGAGACCAATTTAGGCCCCTGCCTTTGGTGAATGAGCCATATGCCCAGTCCATCTGCCCAGCCTCAGGTTGGCTCCTCTCCATTTCCAGAATCCAGCTCATGAAAGCATGAGATCCCCCTCCCAGCAGAGGTTGAAACAGTTGTGTCGTCTTTTGTTTCTAGTTTTAAAGAGAGAGACAGTATCTCTAAGCATTTCTGTCCATTGTGACAAATAGGCTGGAGGCACCTTCTACTCGACAGTGCTCTCCTGTTTTTTCTGACTACTGTAGCTGAAAATTGGTAATGGTGAAAGCATCCAGCTGCCATAACCAGCTTGTGCTGGTAGGACCCTCATGCATTTTCCTTTGGCAGCTTGGGGCCAGCTGGTGCAGCTGGAAACTGGGGCTTGTGTTATCTTCCTGGCAAGATTGGAATTGAGTGATGAAATGGCCACATCTGGCTTCAAGCAAGGAGCTGCTTCTTCGGGTCCTAATTCTGTCACTCGATGGGAGCTGTTAGAATTCAACATGAGTGCCTGTTTAAATAATCTGGGGAGAAGGGGAATTAGTTCAGATTAAGTGTTTGCTCTGAAAACAAGCTTGTGATTGCCGCTTATCGTCAGCGTGGGCCCAGCGGTGTCATTGAATATTGGCACACTTGAGGAATGTCTTCTCAAATCCCTGGACCTGGAGTGTGTGCCTGACTGTGCCGCTTACTTTTTGCTACCTTTGGAAGTTGAGGTGGATATCCTCCAGATCATGTTCTTTGAAATGTAGGTGTTACACATAGACTGTCACTTGTGAAACGTTGGGCAGCATGCGGTGCTGCTGCCATCCTAATCCTTCCCTCTTGGGAGGGTACTCACTGAGGTGGTGGGAGTTTGCAGGAGGCACGTGCTCTGCACTCGGCATTTGTACCCAGCAGTGCGGCAATGCCACTCAAACAAACTGAAGTAGGTGCTGTCAGATAAGCACAACCTCTTTTCCAGCTCCTTCATACACCACAAAGTGGGCAGGCTGAGCTCCCGGTCCCGGCTGAAAGCAGCTTCAGCCAAAACGTACTTTTATCTGCTGTGAAAGCTGGGTTGGTTGGCCTTGTGGTGCACAAACAGCAATGCCTTTCAGCACTCCTGCAGCCTGTGAAAGCTGGGCAGGCTGGGCTTGCAATATGCCTCATTTCATCTACCTGAAAATGGTGCCCCAGCTTCCCTTCAATCATTTAAGCTCCCTTGCTCTCTGACACACTTTCCGCTGACAGTAATTCTGTGAGCACTCGTCAGGCATTTACTGCCATCACTAGAGGAAATACTGATGGCTTAAAATGGGATCATTTCCTTTCTGATGGACAGCAAGCACCTGTGGGAGTTTTAATAGCTGTAGAGTGTGTCTGTTAGTAGGTAGTGAGGAAGACGGGTGCAGTTCTCTGCAGCGAGGCACCCGCAGGCTCTGAAGAGGAAATTGGAGGAGAGGGAGAAAGCCACAGCTGCCTTCCTGTGGAGCTTGCAGAGCGAGGCTTAAACCAGGAGATTTTTTTGTGTATCCATCTCCCTGTTGGGTGGTGGTGGTGAAGGGTTTCTACCAAGAACATGAAAAACTGTATGCTCACATTCATGTGGATTTCCTCCACCTCTTACTTAAGAGAAGGTATTAGCTGTGTACATTCTTACTTTTATTGTCCCCTAAATTGCTGTTAAACATTTGTTTCCAGGTACTTGGTACTACCATGGAGGGCGAGGACTGGTGGTTTTTTTTTCTCTGTGTGTGTGGGTTTTTTTGTGTGTGTGTTTTGTGTTCTGTGTTTTTTTTTCTTTGTGTGGCTGTTTTGTGTTTTGGTGGTTTTTTTTGTATTTTTGTTTGTTTGTTTGTTTTGTTTGTTTGTTTGTTTGTTTTCTCTTGAGTCATTGCAAAGGAAGAGAGTAGAACCCCAACTTTTAAAGGCAATTACTGTTCAGCACTTGATTTATTCAGGTGTTTTTTGCAAGCAAAAAGAGCAATCAAAGCCTTGTAAAAATCACTGTGGATTAAAATGCATTTAAAAGTAGAGTGATTCTGACCTTGGCTTCTGTAATTTTGGCTAGATTGTGTTGAGGTAACATTTGTCCAAGGTTCCTTTACTTGTTATGGTGCCTTTAAGGTCCTAGCAGCAAAGGTCTTTAATTCTTGTGAGACATAACAAGTGGGCTTTTAGCAGAGTACCGGCAATTTGCTCTTCAGCTCTTCACAGGTGAGAGGAATGCAGCCTCTGGTAATAAATTTGACTGTTTCAATTACAGTGAGTTTCTTGGTTCATTCACTTTTATTTTTAAGTTAAATCATGTATCATAAACCTGCAAACTAGTGGCAGCTTCTTAACATTTCCAAAGCTGTCTTGTCAAAAAGTCATCTTATTCTTGAGCTAAACATGTGACAGGGTCAGAGCAAACGTGATGCCTTTTAAAAAGCAAGACCCAAACTCATCTGGAATATGTCAGCTACGAAAGGAGAATTGCAGTCTAAGGTTAAACAAGCAAGGATTTAATTTGCAATCATTTTAATTGATATTGATTGCATTGCTTGAATGTAAGGTCAAAGCAAGAGAGTCACTTCAGATCTAGACTTTTCTTGCCTTTCTTGAAAAAGCTTTAGTGGCTTTGGTTGAAAAGCTAGGGGCTTGAGTTACGTTTTTAGTGAAGTTCGCAATGGGGGAGAAGGGAGGGTGGGAAAGCAAAGCAAACAAATGTGTGTTAGATTACAGGAAAAGTGAGAACTTCTCCGTCCAGGAAAATTGCAGCCTGCCAGCTGGAGATGCCAGCCAACTGCCTCCAAAGTGCCCTTTGCTCCGGGGAGAGTGAAGTTGGGATGGCCTGTGGCCAGCTGGGACATCCAGTGAGGAGCTGCTGTGCTGAGCTGGGGGCCAGTCCTACCTCTGTGTCTCCTTCCCCTTTGCTGCCCTCCTACTCTGTAGTTCACCAGAGCAGAGCTCCAGACTTCTCCTCTTCCTCTCTTCAAGTGTGCTCCTGCTTATTTTTAGGATCTCCACTTACGTTTGCTGACTGTTCACCATGTTGAGTTCAAATTCAGTCACCTTGAAGTGGTCCTGATACCCTCCAGTAAAGTTACCTCTTAACCTATTTCTTTTTTCTCCATTTTTTCCTCTCCTTATTCACCTCATTTCATTTGCCTTTTGGGTACTCTTCTCGTGCTGGCCCCTGTTCTTGCAGTAGTTTCTCTCTCTCTATGGACCCATCTTCAAATCCCTGCCTTAATGTTAATTTCTTTCGTGTACATTTCTCATGTATATCTCCAATATTATCTTTCCATTTGAATTACTGTCTCCTGTGTCACCTTTATGCAACTAAACAGACAGTAATTTCCCATAGTAGTGGTCCAGTCTGTATTTGTAATTTGCTTTGTCTACTTAGAAAGCACAAGAATATTCAGTCAGCATTTGTTTCTATGTTGCTATTCTGTAAGCTGGGTATCAGGTCAGTAGGAGTATTTTAAAAGTAACCTAACTGAAATAAATCTATTTCAGCTCCTCTCTGAGCCAGGATCTCTCCCTGAACTATTAAACAAACATAGTTGACAACTCTACTGCTAATTGCATGATAAAGTTGATGTGAGGATAGCTGGTGCTTAGATCCTCGGGGGCTTTTCCATTGCAATTTTGCTGAGAAGCTGGAGGCAGAAACAGGGACAAGCAGGGTCAGTTTTAGAGACAGTAGTGGTTTTTTAAAATTTCCTTTGAGTGGATCCTTCTCCTGTTTGATGTTCAGTGGGCTATTTCATGTTCCCCAGCTTAAGGAATAAGTGCAGTGAAGAGTTGTGGAGAAAGAAGCTGGAGGCTGTTTCCCTTCTGGGAAATCAGCCCATATAATCTTCTGAAGTCAGCAAAGGCAGCCTGGCAGGAGCAGAGTGTAACCAGTCCTTGGCTGTGTGTCTTGAGCTTCACAGTGTCTGATGGGCCCTGGGGACAGGGGATTGTAATGGACTTGATTTTGCACCGGTGCTGCGTTTTGAACTGATGCTCGAGGGCTGAGGGTGGTTATTTTATTAACTGTAGGTGTTATTTTTGCCTGCTGCACCCCAGCAACACTCTTGAGGTTTTTCATCTAGCTGGGTGGGTTCTGTACTTTTTTCAGGTTCTTTAAGTGTTCCCTGTGTATGAAAGGTATTTACAACCCCAGCCTCCCTTGACATGCTTTCTGGGATCTTAAAGAGCTGTGTAAACTCAGAGGATTAAGGAAGAGTTTGAGCTGGGCTGAGCAAACAGGCGGCGATAACTCCAGCCAGTGGATGGCTGTGGGTGTGAGCTTGCGCCAGGCTCCTCTGGGGCTGGTGCTTATTTCCTCATCAAGCAGAAAGTGTGGAGTCCAGTGTGCACAGGTCTCTTGCTGTGGCATTTTAGGGGTAAGAGCAGTCTCATTCCAGAGCTGAGGGCACTCGCATTGTTCACAGCTTTATCTATAAACTGAGCGGTGTGCACCTTGGGTGTCTTTGGAGATTGCAGCTGTGCCTTGGTGACAAGAGAAATGGCTTTACAGGAAGGTGTGTTCCAAGCACTTAAGGATGTCATCAGCATCCAGCAGGGATGCAATTGTTTGACTTTAGCTTGGACCAAATAGCAATGGGGGGAAAAAAAAAAAAACCCACAGGTTTTTATTATGGACTTCCAAAAGCTGTTGCAGAGCCTAGGTCACGTACTTGGGTTGCCTGCCTGTGCTGAGGTCTTTGCCAGTGGATCCTCGCAGCTACTGGTGTCCAAGGTACTTCAGGTAGAGCTGAAATGTTCTTGGTATCTGTGCATCTGAATAAGCAAATGGGGAGATAGAATCTGTATTTCATGGAGTAACTGCCAGGAAAGAGGCTCTAAAGAAAGGCCTAATTCTTCCTTATCTGTAACCATGCAGCCAATTAGAACCATCTGCTCTCCGTCTGCAGCCCAGACAGACAAGGGGCTGCAGATGGAGAGGTTGTAGCCTGCCCTGGAAGGTGTGAGAGAGATTCTGAAGTGAGGACAGGTAGGAGACAGCCTTGGAAGCAGTGAGTAGTAAGGAACAAAATAGTTTTGTATATTCTGGAACAAGATTTGGCAATCTTCTTCCTGCAGCTGAGAAGAGAAAATAGGCCTGGATCACCAGCCTTCCCTGGAGGAAGGGGATTTACTGGCCCTGAGAGCAAAGGTAGCCAGATCTGCTGACTCCTGGATTGGGCAGAAACCCCAAGGCTGGATATAGAGACCTTTTGACTTCAGGGCCTGACTTCAGACACTGTTGCTGTGTGAGTGAACTCCTAGGCTTTATGTGACATGCAAAGGGCAAAAATAACTGCGTCTGGGCTTGTCTGGGGGGAAAGCGCCAGTGGAGTAGTTTGTCACTAGGCCAGTCTCACCTGTTGGCTGGGATTTCTGGATGGAAGTCAAGGTACATCAATAAATGTTGTTCACTGTGGTGATGTACAGTATATTCTGTATGTGCTTAAATTTTCCAGCACTTGCCTGTGCCGAAGCACAGATGCACATCCAAAAATCGTGAGCTCTTGTGCTAAGTGAGGTCCCCAACTTGGAGGTCATAAACTTTAGTAAAAGAGCAATCGCTGGAAGGCTCTTTTAGTAGAGTAAATAGAAAGGAAACAAAGGAGGCAAGAACAGAAACCCCATTAGCCCCCTCCTGCTCTCAGCCTGAGGCTGCAAAGAGGTCTGCATTTAGCAGCCTAGAAAACAGCCCTGGTGTCACCCTCTGTCAGTAAGGAGAAGCTGAACTCAGTGTCCTGTGTTCCCAGAAAAAGATAAGTCTTTAGAGCCACATCCTCTGCTGAAGTGGAATAGGTTTTCTTCTCACGTGGCTGAGAATCTTGGCTTCTTCCCCGCAGCCGAGCTGCGGATGCCTCCCTCCGCCTTCCTCCTGCCAGACACAAGCAGCAGCCTCGGCTACCAGGGCTTGGGTCTTAATTCATGGCTGTTTGGAAAGTGCTTGAAATTCTTGGACACAAGTGGCACTACAAGTGAATGCATTATTTCCTTGGCTTTGATCCAGCTATGACTGTATTCCCTGAGTTAATTTTGTTAGCAGCTCAGGGATGAGGCAAACCTGAAGTCTGGAAAAAAAAAAAAAAAAAAAAAGGGGGGGGGGGGGGGGGCGAAAC
>JANHGN010021459.1:0-69611 GCA_024605025.1 Megaceryle maxima | reverse complement strand
TATCTTTCTTATATTTATTAAAATATAACAAATATTTTTATTTGGAATGATTAATTTTTCTTAGAATCAATATCTGAACAGTTCTGAAATGTATATTCTCTATAGTAGCATGAACTATACTTTTTCTCCTTTAAATTGTTTAGTTAAGTCTTTCTGAAATTTTAAGGAAAAATTTGGAATTCACATCTCAGAATCTTCCTTGTTAGAAATATTGCTCACTAATATGGATTAAATCTGATCCAATGGTAATTTCATCCTTTTTTCTAACTACTATAAGTGTTTAATTTAAAAAATAACCTAAGTCTCCCACAGAAAATAGTTACAGTTAAGACAGAATGAGTCTTGTGCATTTGTACGATACTGCCAGGCCTGAAGGCTGTTCTGTAAATTATTTCCAAATAGCTTGTAAAAGTAAATGTCAGAGATTACAAACTGAATAACAAACATGTATACACATGTATAAATTTGTAACAATTTGTCAGATTTAATAGAGCCACAGCAAGACCAGAATTTGTATAGCCTCTTAAATTCACGGCTTCTATATTGAACCTAATCCAGTTTTCATTAATTTGAATACTTAAGTATTTCATTATTTTGATTGTAACTAAAAAAGTATGAAGACTTCTGTCAGGTAATATTTTTTAAATCCTTCTCTTAAGAACCCAGCTTTTTATATATAGTTGTAGATTTTAACACAGGAAGCTATTGACTAAAAGTTTAAATTATTTCATCATGACAGATAAACTGTCACTCAGACTAAAAATATACCAAAATATTCAGTAGTACCCAACAGTCATTATTCTTAAAGTCACATTTCCTATTAGTTTTCTTCCTGTTAAAGTGATACTAACACAGTGTCTTAGCAGAGAGAGTTATGAACTAGCTATTCAGGTCCTGACATATTTTATTTTAAAAAATGTTGTCATAATTCATCATTAACTCTAATTTTTGCACCTGAGTTCTATCTTTGCTTTTCGTAAATTCAGAGGAAGGAAAAAAAATATCTAAACAAAACTCTGTGAAACTATAGCAATCTCTCATTTGGGCACAGCTCAAAACTCTGAATTCCATCTTCAATTTAACATGCACTTTATTTATTGTGATTGACACAGTAACTGCAAGGGCAGTAACTTCAGACATAAATTGACTAAATCTTATCATTCTGGACAATATTGTACTATGCTATATGCCATATAGAACTATAGTAAATATAGTGGGACCATGTGTCTCTCAGGCCAGGACAGTATTTGGTATTGTCTGCCTATTTTAGTACATGCCTATTTAGTAATGTCTTTTTCTTTTTTTCTTTTTCTTTTTCTTTTTCTTTTTCTTTTTCTTTTTCTTTTTCTTTTTCTTTTTCTTTTTCTTTTTCTTTTTCTTTTCCTTTTCCTTTTCCTTTTCCTTTTTCTTTTCCTTTTTCTTTTCCTTTTCCTTTTTCTTTTCCTTTTTCTTTTTCTTTCTTTTCTTCTTTTATTTTTTTCCCTGAGGTAATTAATTAAAAATGTTGTGTAGATGCTTCTAAAAATATTTCATCTACTTCTACTGTATGTGCTGTTTTATTAAAAATACAATGTATTTCCAAAGGTAATGCTAATTCTCATCATCATCACTTCACCCATCACTTACGTGCATTCATACAACTCTTAAACTATTTTTGCAAATGAATCTGCAACCTGCCAAAATACATACAAGAAAGAAGCACAAAACAAGAAATTCCCATTACAATATAAACAAAATGTTAAGATCTTGGCTTGCAACTGCTGGTTTTAGTTAACATAATACAATATTGACACAGTCAAAATTATACCGGAAAGACAAAGTTTAAATTACAAAGCTGTGTGCAACCAAGATGAAGAAGTGTAAGAAGCCCATATTTTGTAAGTAAAGTGTACAGTTTTTCTTCAGTAATAATTCAAATTGCTGATGATACAAACCGAGAACTACATAAGAAGTTCTGATGCAAAGTAGGGATGCAAAGATAAATCTATATTGTGTTCACATCCTATATTTTCTCTGAATACACAGGAATTTGAGGTGAATGTTTACTGCCACGGTAGCACTTAGAACACTGGGAAACAATGCTCTTCTAAAAGAAAGTTTAATTTGTTGATCTATTAGTAGCAGTCAAATATAATTCAAGTTTGGTTAATTTGCTATGTTAAATCTTGAATAACATTTGTTATACAGGTGATAACAATTGTAGACAATATATTACAAACTGTGTGTCATTGAAAAAACATCTCACTTCCTCTTGCCTTATGCTTATTGTAAGACATGAATGAACCTATTATTTGTTTAAACAGTAATATTTATTAAAAGGATCATTTTAGACAAAAGACTTTATTTTAGACCACCATTTGAAAGAAGCATTAGGTACTCCTCTTCAGCTCCACTGTATGCACACATAGGAACATGTCAACCTTACAGAGCTATGTTAGCTTGTAACAGACATTCAGTGATGGCATCATTCTGATTTTGTCAGCCAAGAAGCCTGCTTGCAGCAGCTACACGGGATGTGTATTTGTTCAGTCAAACGCCATTGCCATTGTAACATTTTTACAGCGATAAAGTTCCATTGAGGCCAATTAGGAACTACTAGAGTGGAGAATGAGCAACAAATTTCAAAGTTTGATCCATCATTTCTTGGCTGTCGAACCCCATGCCCATCTGTTCACATGGCAAACAGCCCACTTGCAAGTGAGCTGGACCTTTACCCTAAGAAATGAGTGACAGGCAAGAACAGTTTAGCTAGACTGTGTAATAATCCAGATTTTTTTTTTTTTCCTGGAAGAAGTGTGATCTGAATCTAGGAGAACTGGACAACATTTGCCTCCTCTTACTCTATTGTATTTTTGGATATGTACTTTGTTAGAAATGGTTGAATCAGGAAGGAAAGAAAATCAGGGGCTTACTGGTACTGGTTGCTGCCAAAAAGACAGGTTGTATTGGAACAGGTGCTTTGAAAATCTGTGAAAGCCAGCTGAAAGGTGTCAAAATGTGCATAACATGAGCCAGCGGTTCACAGACATTTTGCGTGAATTTTGTCTTGTAGCTGGAAAGTTCAGAAGGAACCCTCAGCAGAAAGTATCTGCTTTAGGAACAGTCAGCTTAACAGACATACCCTTGTCTGCTCAGTCAGACCGTGCCTGATGCTCTCATGCAGAAGGGAAGACAAAGGAAAGAAAGAAGGAAAGAAAAAAAAAGGTTTCCTCCTGTTACATTTATAACCTTCATTATCTCGGAATTGTCAAATCAGGGAAAAAGATATGATAATCTGTTCCTAAAATATGTTAAGCTGATCATCTAGCCTAAAAATAAAAGGAGATCAATTGAAACTCCATAAGCTGTATTCAGGCAAGTGATTAACAGCAGAGTGTGTGCAGGTAAAAGAAAGAAGAATGCATGATCCTTTTTATAGTACCGGTCAAACTAATGCCTGTGAGCCACACTTGTCCCTTGACCTTGTTAAATGTGGCCCACGTGTTGGAGGGAGTACAAGCAACTTTTCCGACACATTCCCTTCCCACATGTTTTTCCTGCAGTGTGCTACTGTAGATAGTTCCAAAACACATGGGAGTACAAGTGGCTTCCCCATGTGTATTTAAAACCTAACAGAGCTACAGCAGTCAAAACCACATGGGGATAGAAAAGGAGCATCAGGAAAAAAATGCTTTTCCACTATTTGTGCTCGTGTTCTTCATGTGCTCAGGGAACACGTGGGAGAGCAAAAGCGAGACAAAAAAGACAAGGGACAGCAAGAGAAGAAAGGAAGAGGAAGAAAGAAGAAGACAGAAGCAAAGAAAAAGGAACAAAGCAAGATGACATTGAAAAGAAAAAGTAGAAAAGACAAGTGAGAACTGAGAAGGCGTTGCATGGAAAGGATGGGAACTGACAGGGAAAATATCATAGAGAAAATAATTTCACTGCTTGAAAGGATAAAACCAAGTAAGCCTGCCTGTGCTTTTCATTTCAGCTTTATAGTCTGTGTGCGTGTTTCGTTTTAACAAATGTAGGAAGAGGCATCTTTTGCACATTCCCCGATGTCATCTCTCCTTTGGCTTTGTCTCCAGATACAGCATCTTTGTTTCTGCTTCTGCTTTCTGTCTCATTCTGTCTCCTGCTTCCCCCTCCCCTTTTTCTATTCTCTTCTCTGCCTCTCACAGGCAATGAATGAGATGTAGCATATCATTGTATTAGCAGGGCCAGGTTTTTTCCCAAACTTGCCTTAAAAATTGAATGCCAGTGAGTGCATTGTTATTATTTCAGCCTTTTTTTTTTTTTTTTTCCCAGAAGACTTAGTTGAGACAGCCTGAAGTCATCAACATAAACTTAAGTAAGCATATGGGTGAAATGTGACTTTTGCTCCATGCTAGTCATGGGATATGGTCGTAGTCGTGATTTCAAGGAGGTTTACAAGAAGTCAGTGCCAAGAAAGTTTTCATTGTGGCTGGAGAAGTCCAAGAGGAACAAATAAACAATCTCCCATTTTCCTTTGTCATGCCTGGGGACATACACCTGCGTCCGCAGCCTCTCCTCTGGACTTCCCTAGGTGCACTGCTTTTTGGGTGCACCACTTACCCTGTAAACTGTTGTTGGGAAAGACGGTTTTGCATGTTGCACAGCAAATCCAAGCACTCTGACAGGGATATACAAATATTACGTTCTCTAATATTGTACATTTGGTGTAATATGGATTGCAATAAAAATTAAATAGTTTTGAACCCAATTTTTGTTTTATTATAATTTTATAGTCTTTTGTTAATCTCAGAATTTTTCCTTGATTGGGGGATGAAGATAGTAAGTTTTGGCATTGAATTTAGATTTATGATTTTTATCTTTAAAAGCAAAGGAAGACTCCGGGAACATGTATGTGCTCTGGTTTTGCCCCCACTTGGTTTTGGTTCTAAGTCTTATGCTTTGTTTTTCTTTTTCTTGTTGTTGATCTTTTTTAGTTGTAAGCCAGGATCTCAAGGTTTCCAAACTAAAGCCAGGAGCTCAGGAGGATGAAGGGCTTTCAGGAAATGGTCAACAGCTCTCAGGGTGCAATTCTAAAGGTCATTTGTTATCACATCTGTTGCTGTCAAGGCGTCCTCTCTGAGGCACAGCCTATATGAGAGGCTGGAAACCCTGGGAGGTTCTATGGTAGGATTTTCTCTCTTATGCTGTATATGAGACTGAAAAGAATGCATTCATTTGTGGAGTTCTCTCAGCATCAGGGAAAACTGTCAGAAACTGTTTCCCTCTGCCCTGTTTTTCTGTGGCCTTCATTTCCCGGCCACTGGCTAGACACTAAGTGAAAAAAAAAACCAGTTAATGTTAGGATTGGTCTGATGTCCACTGCTTCTCTTGGGGCAGAGTAAAACTGGAGACCATCATTTGCCAAAAAGCCCAAGATTTCTTTAATATGACTATGAAAAGCAAGAGTCAGAGGAGAAAGGAAGAATGCTGGGGTTGACTGACCTGTTAGTTTTGCTAGTGTTGGAACTTCCTGAGCTGAAAGCCGCTCATGCCATGAAACTTATGAAGCTGATTAGGTTGAGCAAGTCATACTTCTCAGGCTTAGAGGTATGGGCCTGCATTGTGCTTCCCACCATCCACCCACACAGGATCACCATGCCACATTCTACTGGAAAAATGCCATAAGGATTTTGCATATAAAAATGGAGTCAAACATGCATTTTATGGTAGCAATCTAATTTAATTAAGTTGTTATATTACTATTCCATTACAGTCCTCTGAAAAAAAAACAAGTCAGAACTTAGAATATTCTGTACTAGACCCAAAAGAGCATTATCTAGTCCAGTTTTTAAATAGTCTGTGAGTATAGTAAAATACCTGATTAACTTAAAAAGAGTTTTTATATCAGGTACATAATATGTGTGTTAAAATGAAATCACATACCAGAGCACTTTTTTGCTTAATCTATTATTTACAGGTCAATGTATATGACTAATATTATAAAAGTATCTCCTCACACAAGCTGGTAAAGCTCTTTTGGGATCTATGTAGCTGTGCCAATTACACCAGTGAATAACAGTTTTGTATTATTCTATATTTAATGGATAGACTACTTAAATTAACCAAATGATGATATGCGTCTGTTCATATTTTGAAAAAGAAATTGTTTATGTCATTTAAAGAAAGAGATAGTAGCTTAAAGTATAAACCATTTTTAAGCATTAATAAATTCAGATTGCTAACACACTCTAAGATTTCAGTTCATTTTTAACATCTATATTGCTCTGTGAAAGCAAAAAAGGTTAGGTAAAAGTAGTATTTTGTGGAAGAGGCTTTTGTCCTTGTCTGCGAAAAAGAGATGTATTCCTGAACTGTTCCACAATGTATTTTACATGGCAGGCAGAGGATAAAAAATGGTGAATTCTGCATCTGTCACTATTCTGTATCTGTCATTCAAAGAAAATTCCCCTTTCCCTTTTTGGGAAAGTTGTCTAAGGATGATGGGATGTGGCTGATAACAATAATCCATATTTAGACAACCAGAAGATTGTGACAACCTTAGCCAGAGTATGGGAACGCAGATTTACAATCAAAACATCTGTTCTGGTAGCTTTAACATACCCTACTATTCCTGGATGTTGCAGTGTCATAACTTACATTGTCCTGCCATAAAAATACCCACCTAGCCTTGAAATTCAGCAGTAACTTTAATTTGCTTTTGACTTCATACAATAAAATTAATATTACTGAAGTACAGCATTTCATCTTTGCATTGGGTTTCCATGGCAAGGTTTGGCTACAGGGTGGCTTCTGTCAGCAGATGCCAGAAGCTTCCCCTGTGTCTGACAGAGCCAGTGCCAGCTGGCTCCAAGATGGACTCGCCACTGGCCAAGGGATCCCATCAGGGATGGTAGTAGCACCTTTGGGATAATGCATTTAAGAAGGTGAAAAAGAAAATTGTGCAATTGCAGCTGGAGAGAGGAGTGAACATGTGAGAACAAC
Source organism: Megaceryle maxima (assembly GCA_024605025.1). NCBI lineage: Eukaryota > Metazoa > Chordata > Aves > Coraciiformes > Cerylidae > Megaceryle > Megaceryle maxima. The sequence goes on along the minus strand of JANHGN010021459.1, from coordinate 62,651 downwards.
AACTCTGCAGACACCAAGGTCAGTGAAGAAGGAAGGTGAGGATGTTCTCCAGGTGCCAAAGCAGAGATTCCCCTGCAGCTTGTGGTGCAAACCATGGTGAGGCAGGTTGTCCCACTACAGCTCATGGATGTTAGCAGTGGAGCAGATATCCACCCACAGTACATGGAGGACCCCACACCAAAGCAAGGGCATGTACTTGAAGGAGACTGTGACCCCATGGGAAGCCCATGCTGCAGCAGGCTCTTCGCCAGGACCTGTGGCCCTGTGGAGAGACAGGAGCCCATGCTGGAGCACGTTTTATGGCAGGACTTGTGACCTTGTGAGGGACCCACATGGGAGCAGTCTGTTCCCAAAAGGACTGAGCACTGTGGAAGGGACTCACATTGGAGAAGTTCGTGAACTGCAGCCCATGGGAAGAACTCCTGCTGGAGAATTCGGTGGAGGACTGTCTGCTGTGGGCGGGACCCCATACTGGAGCAAGGGAAGACTGTGAGGAGTCCTCCCCATGGGGAGGAATGAGTAGCAGAGATGATGCTCAAGGAACAGACCACAACCCCAATCCCCCATCCTTCTGTGCTGCTGGTGGGGAGGAGGTAGAGAACTCAGGAGTGAAGTTAAGCCTGGGAAGAAAGGAGGGGTGGCAGGAAGGTATTTTTAAGATCTGGTATTATTTCTCATTATCCTACTCTAGTCTGATTGGTAATAAATTATTTTTGTTTCTCCAAGCTTGGTCTGTTTTGCCCGTGATGGTAATTGATGTGTGATCTCTCCTTGTCCTTATCTTGACCCACAAGCCTTTCATTATATTTTCTCTCCCCTCTGCCACTGAAGAGGGGAGTGATAGAGTGGCTTTGGTGGGCACCTGGCATCCAGCCAGGGTCAACCCACCACAATCTTTAGGCACTAATAGTACAAGTAAGTGATCTTCTGTTTGATAGATTGTAAAATGTGTTGTATATTATCCCTGATTGTGGAATAATTTCATTTGCCTCAGCATAGCTATTAAATAATTACAGAGAGATTGATTGTAGTGGTATGAAGGATTTAACCATTAACAGTTTTATGAGAGAGATTTGGAATATAAACAGATTTCAGGTCTGTTCTTAACCGGAATATCTGAATATATACTCTTCCTTCCCTACAATCTGTGCACATCAGCTTCTCATGGAAATTTCTGTCAAAATAGAGCTTTATTTTATTTTTCAGTGCTTCACATCACAACATGTTGCTGTATTGCCAGCACTATAGAAATGATGATACGGTTGCATAAATCATAGCAGACAAATGCCCCAAATAAAGTACTATAATGAATGAAAAGAGGCATTGTATATGATGAGCCTGATCCTATTACATGACAGATCTCAGTCAGAAGATTTCATTCTGTTAATTTCAGAGTGGATCAGACCCCTCATGTGTGCTAGAAAGTATCAATAATTCTGATTCTGCCCTCTTTCTACCAGACACTCTTCTAATTGTGAGCAAAACCCAGTGCTGGTAACTTACAGCTGCCATGTACCTTGAATTTAGGAGGGCATGCAGCATCTGCACTTGGGCTGCCAAATCACACTGCATGTCCTCTGTTCATTCACTATGGCTGCTAGAATAACTTATTATGATACTGGACTTCCAAAGAATATGTTAACTTCCTGACTCTCCATAGTAATACTGTACAGCTGGTTCAAATAAACATTCCAAGCCAGTGCATTTTTCATTTTGAAAAAAAATAGCAATCCCAAAGAAGTTTTGTATTTATTCAGTGCTTACTGTCATTGCCTTTGACACTGAGCACAAAATTAATAGTTTCAAAAATTTGAGTTACTCTCTAGGCATTTGCATCAATTCTCTAGTGTTGTTCTTCATTTATTTTGTTGACCACTGCAGTCAGAAAGAGAGAAAAAACTGCTCATGGCATTAATTTTCTTGAATTATTGCACTGTTCTGTCTCGCTAAAACTTTATTGTTATTTTTTATACCTTGAATAAAATGTGACTGTTTGTATCTGAAACAGAATCCATATAAAGAACTCAAGTTGACTCTACCTTACTATTCTAAAATTTCATTGACACTAATACAAAAACCTGACTAGGTAACTAAGTTACCTGCATTCATTTTTTTCATACTATTAGAACGTATGTTACCTTGTTTCTTTAATTATTTAATTGTCAGTTATTAATACTGCTTCTATCAAAAAAGCTGCTGAGACATTATGAGTGAGACCCTTGGGAAAAAACATCATGTCAATAATGGATATTTTGGCTGCATAAGGGCTGATGGTTTCGTCATATTTGATCACACAGTTTTTGTGGTTATTTTATTGTAGGTGCACTGAGTTTTGGCTTCAGAAAGGGTACACGTAATTAAATAAAGAAATAATTTGCTCCAAATATCATTCATCTGCAACATAACAGTTCCCAAGAGAGAAAATGAGATATGTCACTGCATACAGGTCTTCCATTTCTATGTCATACTGTCATTTATTAAGTAATTTCCTAATGAAAATTGTTAGATGCACCAGGTTTCTGAGTTAGGTTCTTGTATTCTAAGCTGTAATTATGGAAAAACTTATGGATAGAATTACAGAAATTATGGAAAGTACTGTTCATGTCCATGCTTTCCTGAGTTTTGTTTTAATTCTTTGAGTTAATTTTGAATAAAAAAAAAAAAAGGTGGTATTTCCAATAAATCGTGGAACAATCAGAGTTAGTCAGATCTGTGTTATACCTGGTTTTATGGAGTTTTCAAAGGCAGGACACTAGTTTTTGTCTCTTATCTAATTGCAAGTGATGTAAATGGGGATGTGTCCCTGATTTCAGTGGGAGAAGGAGTAGGTGATGGTTTTTCATTGTTATATCCCACATGAAGACGGCAGTTGTGTATGCAAGACTTATAATGATGTCAGATCTACATTTTTATATGTTGCAGACTGTGCATAACTGGACCATATGGATATAAATACATCTTTGATTAAGATAGATTATTCTGATGTCCCATTATAAGATGATTTTACATAAAGAAAGTTGTCACTGACAAGAGAAAAACCATTCTGATTTATAGTACTTGCTGAAAAATACACACCTCTGTGAAAAATGGTAACTTATGGCTGAAATTAAGGGTTAGATGCAAGTCCTTTGCATTAAGGAAAACTATTCTGCCTGTTACTGGTTCAAGTAGCTATGGCAAACTGCTTTTATCAGAGATCTATTTTTCATAATTTACAGATAAGGTAAAGCAACCCATAGTTTTATGACTGGAGGTGAGGGACTATTGTAAAACCACGGTATTATTCGAAGTACATAGAACATTCTGAACCCCCAAATACTCTATTAAGGTCACACAGAGTTTAAATTAGGAGCCTCTGTTCTCACTCATAAATGTCTCAAACTTTCAACTTCTGATCTGAAACTTTTTTTTTTTGGTTGAATATTGTAACAGTAGCCACTGGAATTAGTAGATATTGACCCTTGTGCCATAAGACAGGATATATATAACTGTTTGTGACCCTGACCAGGTTCATGTGACTGGAGTGAAGAAATTAAAGTTAGTCTCTCACTAGTGCTCCTGCGTGCTAGAACTTTGTTATAAAGGTAAAGGTGACTCTTTTTTTTTTTTTTTTAAGTAGTCTATCAATATAAAATACACTTACACAAAGAATAATATAAATAATTTTCTCCCCATTCATATGACATCTATCATATTGTATTCATAAACATGAGGAAAGCAAAAACATAGCTCAGTCTCACTTCAAATTTGTAGTTGTTACCAGTGAATGCCTGAACGTTTATCTTTTATGTTTTCAGCTTAGATTTAATTTTTTTTTGTATTGTTTCTTTGTTGTTTTTCTTTTGTTCTTACTATCCGCAAGACATGTAACATGACAAGCACTGAGCATCTATTTATGTGGAGCATTCAAGGAAATGTAGAGTTATAAATATGTATATCTGATGATAATATGTATCTATGATAGAAATATTCCTATCTATGTTTTTTGGAAGTGACCAAAGCTATAGTTTATCGAAATAATAGTAAAAATAACATTTTAAAAATGTACTAGTTACATAAATATTCAAAAATAGAAAAAAACCGATCAAACAAAACAAAACTGTTCTTAGTTCCAGGTAGAAAAGCTCCTCTTTGAAATATTTGGAGACAGATGTCCTAGTGTCTGCCTATCCCGTGAGATCCATTTTCTTCTGCAAAGCTCTTTAGAATGTGAGAGAGGATAGGGTTTCACAACACTTTATTGCTAGATTTACAATGCTGGCGACAAAGTAATTCTTAAAAAAAGGGATAGACTTCTCCCAGGAATTGATCTCTGGTTGGGTTAATGGATTATATGGGCCAGACTGTGACTGCGACTGGCCCTTACACAGTAATGCTGCTGCAAATGCATGTGTGATCTGGTCTTGTAGGAAACTGCTTCTGGGAGACTAGCACCACTAGCAAGAAGACCAGGATATGCTTATGCATCCACATTGATACAAAAGAAGGAAGAACAGTCAGTGACTCCCTTATGGTGCTGTAAACCAGCAATGTCATAACAATCAAACAGTGGATAGATTATGAAAAGATTGTTCCTTTTGCAATTACTCCTCGTGTGTTGTTTGAAACAACCATTGTCAAGACTACTGGTCAGCACACAGAAGGTTAATTATTTGTCTGTGTATTTTGATATTATTGTTTAGATTTTATTATGTTATTTTTTTATTCCTTACATAAAACAATAGCTGAAATTATTAGGATGCAAAACTGACATTTGTATTTCATATTTATATATTAAGTAATTTCCAGAAGACCCATACAACAGCAAAATTCAAAAATACTGTCTGAAATACTTTGGTGCATTAAATTGAATGGGATTTTTTTGTCCCTGTTGAGTACAGTAAGATCACTGTGTTCCAGAGTCTTTATCATGCTACCTAACTGGTTTGCAAAATCTTACTGCTGCAGACAGCTTGATCTTACTGGCAGGGACACTGGTGGCAAAACCTTTTTTTTGTGTGTCTTCAACAGAAGCAGGATTGAGCTGCCCAGTGCCTGCAGCATGGGAATTTGGTGTCTCCTCAGCATCGCTCTGGATGTACGGTGACTTTTCACTCTTTCTTGTTTCAAAGAACTGCATCAAGGGCTGCTCCACAGTAGTAAAACCAAAAGTAAAACCAAAAGTGAAACCAAAGCAGTACTGAGTACAAGGAAAACACACAAAAACTTTACAAATTCACTTTTGAAATGTAAATCCTTTACAAAAGGTTGTGAGATTGCAGTTATTAATTTTGGCATGTCTTTTTGTTTAATAATTGCTTTTGAAGTGGCTCTGGCCTCAAATCACAGTAACAACATTTTGCATTACTTGGTGAAGGCCTGGTTTTGCTTACTCATAAATTGATACATTTTTGTAAGAATGATATACATTTCAGAGATGCAGTGTCTATATGTGCACACGTATGTGCTCACAATAATTTCACCTCATGAGATGGCAGTTTTGGGGCTGTAGGAGCAGGACTTGATGTGCCTCTTGGAGTCTTGGAAACTGCCGTTTCCCCATCATGGCAGCCCAAGTCTTGCCCGTCCAGTGGGGACTGTGATGGTGGGAGGTGGCTTCTGCAAGAAGCCACTGCTCAGCATCTGGGGCTGGTGAAGAAGAGGTGGGTGAAGAAGGGACTGTCCATCACTGCCTCTCCTGGAGGGCCTCAGGGTGGAGAAGCTGCTGCCCCATGGTGGCTGCAAGGTGCCCACGATGAGGTGGCTGTTCTTTCTCCAGCGGAGGCAGTGCTTTGAGGGAAGAAGTGGGAGAAAACAGGCAGCAGGGCTGGAAAGCAGCTGGCCCCAAGGCAGGAGATGGGTGTGGGGCAGGTAGGGCAGTGGTGGGATGGGTGGCGCCTGTGGAGAAGAGCAGGAAGGAGCACTACTGGTGGCCACTGAGGTGGCCAGGAGCCATGGCAGGCTCCCAGGGCTGGCTGAGATCAGGGCTCCTTGGTATGGGGCCAGGGGCTGGTGGGGTGGGTGCTGATGAGCACCTCAGGCTGGCTGGGCTGAGGTTAGGCAAGGCCCATTGACCTAGGGGAGGCCCATGATGGCAGCCATCGGGGTATGCTCCCAGGTGGGGAGGTGGTTGCAGCCCTGTCCCCATGTCAGGATCAGCAGGTCTCCTGTGTGCGGGGTCAGGAGTGCGTGAGGTTCATCTGTACCTTTTTATTAGCAAAGCAAAACAGTATGTGAAATCCAATCCTTCTGCAATCCCTCCAATTTAAGCAGTTCTACAGGCAACTGTTTTAAAAACAATTACACAAGATGTTACCTCAGGCAAATTGTATAAAATTAAAAGAAAGAGTACAGTGACATATTGTCAAATTTCACATCAGTAGAAAGTTTTAAAATCTGCAGCCTTCTGGAATTCCTGTGGTTCAGTGTTTGTTCATGATATACTCCAGAGGAAAAGATATGGTAATCCCATGAAGAAATAAATGTGACTGAATCCTGTTTGCTTTCAAATAATTGCATTTATTTACATCAGTTTAACCTCCATTTAAAATGTCATGTGTATCTCAGCTAGATTAATGCATGTAAAAAAACAAGCCTCTGTGGGAAGTGTTTCGAGTAAGCAATTTGTTTTGCTTGTAATTCATGGATTCTTACCTAAAGTACAAGTTATAAATAAAAATAAACTAACGGTGAGTGGTAGTTTGCTGCTGTCATTCAAATAGTGGACAGTTGGGTAATTACAGACCATCAAAGAACTGCTGCACTGCTGATAATTATCTTTTAAGAATTTACCAGCCTTTCATCATTCAAAAGAAACTTGCATTGAAGACTTTAAATATATGCTATTAATAAAATAAACCTATTAAGTGGTGTGATGGTTAGTATTTACAGCTCACACAGGAGAACAAGTCACCTTTTCTTTGCTGCTTTGTCTGATACAGAATGCCACTGTGTGAAATTGGTAGCCAAATCCCATTTAGCCATGTGCAACTGTGTCTATACTGAGGGCTTCATTCTGCAAATGTGTATGCAGCTTGATGAAGATGAGGAGCTTTGGAGCAGAGTTGGGCTATACCTCTGGAGAAAGTTACTTGAGCATTTATAAGCCAGATCCTGAAAATGTCAGAAAAGCCATGTGCATAAACCTTATACACCTTATACATAAACCTTTTAATTGAAAAGAAAAAGCACCAGTGAGGAAGATACTGGCAATAGTTGCATCTGCTCTGAACTAGAACTTTATGTCATTGCTAACACATTTTTATATGCATACTTGTTCCCTGTGTTGTTAAGATTTGACATTTAAAAATCTTTATGAATAATATCTTGTTATGTATTTGCAGAATTTAATTTTCAAAAGTAAAAAAGTCATTAGCCACAGAACTATTTTTCATAGTTGTGATTCTGCATTTATTTAATATCAAAATGAACAAAACATACATTTCCATGGCAATTTTAGTTAAAAACTGGATTTAGGATGGTAACGATGTCTTACATATCCCTTTTCCTTGTAGGGGTAAACCCTATTTAATGCATCCTAGGCTGTGATCTTTGTACTGACTAGAATAAACTTTTGAAACATAATTTTGAAAGATGTGTGTATAGACACAGTGAACTTTTTGATCCTGGGGGAGGAATGGGTCCATGCAGTGTAGAGCTGATTGTAATATGTTTCCATCAGAAGTACTGCAGAGCTCTTGGAGCTTGTCAGTATTTTGGATTCAACACTGCTATGCTCATCTGCCTCCAAACCCTATCCAGATAGCAGACACGTTGTCTCCAGTAAGGCGGCATCTACTCCCTAAGTTGATCTATATCGTTTGTCTACTCATTTATCTTGTGTTTATATCAGAATGAAAGAGTCAGTCCTGCATCTCTCACTCAGAATACTTAAACGAGATTGGATTATTCATCTGAGTAAGATTTCCGGGATGGGGATCATAAACCTCTGTAAATAGAACACTGAAACTGTAAATAATATAAAGCAAATGCTAAACATTGTACTTGTCGGTCGCTTTCATTGAGCCAAACGCTAATAATCATTAAGGCATGTAAAAAATATAGACATATGGCTTCTACAAAAGGTCAGATGCAGTCCGTGGTTATTTTTAATTCATCAAAATGTTTTCAGCAGGCATATCTGTATGTAGCATAATCTCTTGCCCATTTTCAGCAAAACATCTCTAAATTCATCATACATGAAAACAGAGCTGGAGGAAGAGGAAATGAACAATTTTCCAATTTATGCAATTTAAGAGAAATATGGGAGGGTCCTTAATGACCGTTGGCTGTAGGAAATACAAGTTATCTGTACCAACCAAGCTGCAAACCCTTGTTGAAGATGGCAGAAATGCTATTTTTAAAGGGTTCTTCAGTCTTGTGAGACTAGTTTTGTTATAAGTCTGCTTGTATGTCACTGAACTAAATACTGTGATTTGTAAAAGTCAATAAATATAATTTTTGTTGTTAATATCATCATTTGTTTTGGCATATTTTAGCTCGATGGGTTTGGCATAATATTTTAACCAGCTTTAAAAAATCCTGAGTTAAAAACAAATGAAAGCATTTCATAAAATGAGCTATTTTAAGATTCCCTGGCAATTTAATTGAGAAATCACTGATTTTAGCAATAAAATTTTGTTGATTATCTTAAGTTTTAAAAAATGACAAAAAATTTCCAGGTGCATTGACAGACTCATGCACACCTGTATGGAGGGTTTTGGGGTATTGTTTTTTTTTTTTAAATATATATAAATTGTAAACAAGAAAAAGGTTAAACCTCTACGTATCTGAAAATACTAATTACATGAATACGTAAAGAAAGCACTTGTTACAGTGCTCTGAGTTTTGGCAGAATTTTTTAAAACTAGTTAGTGTTGTAATGACAAGACTAGGAAGGACTGTAAGACTTAAAAATATGCTATACGTCATCATATGTTTTTCAACTGTATTTACACTTAGGTAGTTAGTGGTGGAAATTGAGCAGATGTACAGTATATTAACATATAGTGTGAAAAAAAATGAAAGCAAATGATACCACAATTACTGCTCAGTTGTATGAAAACCTGAAAATGCTGCATTGTGTTTGAAAAAGACATAGTTGCAGCATTGTAATGCAGGATGATTGGGAGTTTCTTCAGTAGCAATTGGGATATGTTGCAGTGTTCATTTATTAATACACCATTTTTCCTTAAAGTAGAATTTAATTTATGCATACTAATTATTTAGAGGTAGCAAATAACTGCAACACAAACTTGAGGAAATCTAGAAAAGCTTTTATGTAATGAAAGAAAAGTGAGAAAGGGGAAAGGAATAGTTTTAGTTCTTTCAGGCCCGAGGTTCCTGGGAAGGGTGAAATGATGAGATTTTATATGTTATCTGACTGCTCTTGGACTTAGTATTATGGCCCTACATCACTGCCTTGAGGAGAAGGAGGAGAAGTTCTGTATTGTCAGAATATGCTACCGTGCACAGCCTGTATTCCTGTATTTCCTTTTCCTAGGAGGATTATGCTCTGTGCAAGTGGCACTGCTATGTGTAGCAGTGGAGATGTCTGCATGGAAGAACCCCTCACCTGGGGGTGGCACATATCGGTAAATGTTGTGGTCACTGGAGCCAGGGGCATTTTGACCAAAATGTATTAAACTACAGAGACGAGACCTCTTCTGTTCCTATTTATTAAGTATTGAGTGTGATTATTTTGGGACAAGTTGTTCACATTTTATTCACAGTTAGTGAATTGCAAGCATGTGGAAAGGGAGAGATTTAGCTTGTGTATGTCTCTGAAATAATTTAGAATGTAGTTGAATAATAATAATTAATAATAAAGTCCCTCTGAAGTCCCTCATGGCAAGGACAATGGCAAAACAGGATTGTGTCTCCTCATAACACCCTTGCCCTGTCTTACCTTTTATGAACCAGTTTAGCTATATGAAATGTCCAAACAACAGTCTTTGTATGCTGTATTCATACTTTTAGACATGCATCATGCTTTTATTTTACCTTTGTTTTACTTGGCACGTGATGCTATAGGGAATTAAGATAAAGTGCAGTCATCTGTTCAGTTTCCTTCCTATAGCCACGTTGTATATTAAACTCTCAGGGCCCTCCTCAGTGTTCTGCTGGAGATTACCCAAGAAATGATAAATCCTTGGTAGGAGCCATCAAAGCATCATTGCCAGTTTGTAGCCTGCTAAAAAGACCCTCACATCTCTTTCACTGTCACCACATTATTGATTAGCTTGTGAAATACTGAAGCTGTATTGATTGCAAATATTTAGGGATGAAAGAGGAAACATCGTCCTCAAAGGTATTTGCTCTTCTTTGTTAAAGAGATTTTTCCTCTCTTGTGTTTCTTTGTCTGTCTTCTACCTATTCCATGCAGCAGGCTGATGTGTTCATCTGAGGGTACTGGCAAGATGGGCAAACGACTGCCTCATCCTGCTGTGGCCAGTAGTCCCAAAAAACCTGAAAGAAGCAAATGAAGGAGAGTGCTTACATAGAGATGGCTTGATTAGTTTTGCATACACATGCATATTGACAGAAATTACAGGAAGCAAAACCCATTTCCTATTTGTCTGTGTTTGAATTATTTTTTATGTAAAGTTTATCTTAATGATACAGGCAATCTAGGGCATGAGGTCTGAAGCAATCTTGCCTAAGATGGCACATAACTAACTGATATTCTAGTCCCATTAGACAACATAGCTGCTGAAATCCCAGCACATTCTGTCTTGATATTCATGGGTTATCCTAATCCAGTTACAGGAATGCTCTGGGCAGCCAAGCTACAATACAAGACCCGAGAAAAATCTTAGCTTGTCATCCATTTGGGTGAAGTCTGAAAAGGCACTTTGCACATGAAGAACAGTAAAGCACGCAACAAAGAATTCACTACAAATTCATCAAGCTACTTCTCATTGTCCCTTAACCAAGAAGTCCCTGCTTAGTTCCATTGGCACATGCAGGTGGTTTCTGCCTGGTTAGTGTACAGTTAGTTCTCTGCCTGGTACTTAAGCTGAAATCATTAACATGTGTCTTGTGTGTTACCTGAATGAAAGGCGAGTTCACGGGTTATTATTGCCCGTTTTTTCTCTTTGCTCCTGCACTTCCCTGTTTCGATTACAAATCCCCCTCTGGGCACAAAGCAAGCTGGACACCTACAGTGCAGCTAAAGAGTTATTTGTTCCCTAGGTGGACACTAATGAATGACTGCAGTGCTGCCCTGAGTGAGGGGGTCCCCACTATTAAAAGTTTAATAGAAAGATCTGAGAATCTGGGGGCCAAGAGGAGGAGGAGGGGACAGGGAGCTGTGAGTAACTCACTAAGTGCCTTCTCTGTTCCTTTGCTGTAGTGGAGATTATACCATCCATTAGGACAGGAGCAACTGGAGAGAGGTCAGTTCCCTCTGTGTCCTCCTTTTGCCTTCAGTCTCACCCCAAACTGTTGAAACTGCAAAAATACATTGGTTCCTTTCCACTGTAAAATCTCTGAAAACAGCAGGAATATGGCCTGCCGGAAAAATGAGCTAATTCATGCTTCCTTTCACTTTTCTGACTTCTTATCCTTTTGTTTCCCTCCCACCCTTCTTTGTTCTCTTTTTTTCTCCCTAGACTCTCTCTTTTCTTTGTTCTCCATATTCTTATCTTCCTTCACCCCATACTTTTTAAGACTTGATGTTAGGATAGGTATATTTAATCTGGGAGCTTAAAGGTTCTGTTTGGGATTGGGGTGGTGTTTTGGTTTTGTTTTGGTTTTGGTTTTTGTGGTTTTTTTGTCGTTGTTGTTGTTTGTTTGTTTGTTTTTTGAGGGGTGTGGTGGTTATTGTTGTTGTTTGTTTGTTTAATTATTCTTTTAAATATTCCAGCACCTACATGATTTTCTGCCTGTGCTATGTGATCACAAAGTTTCGTAGAAGGAGGAGATACATACATCACTTATTTCAACTGAGGTAAGTATAAACCTCCTCAATTTTAATCTCCCCATTCAAATGTAGGAGACCGAGATCTAGTTTTAGTTTTGCTTTTAGTTTTTCATCTAGGCCTCATAGCATCTGTCCACATCTGAGACCATATGAAGAAAAGGGATTGGTTATAAATGAGAGAGAGATGTATCCTTTAGTTTCTCTCTATGTATTACCAAGAATATTCTGAATATCTTTTATGTAATCCTCACATGGAACAAGGCCAATCTTTTGTATACCTTTCCTACTATAACTCCAAGAAAGAGATTTTATTGCAGGTTCAGGCCACCAACATGTTTGGTATCCTGGGGCCCTGCAGGATGCTGCTTGCAAAGCAAGGGATTGACAAGGAACAGCAATGGATGAAGCTTCTGTGCACCAGAGGTATTTGAGAAAGTTAGAATTCTGCTGGACCTAACTGTAACAACAGGAATCCAAGTTTGCGTTCATGGTGGGATATCATAACCTCCCTCCACTTTGGCAATAAACTTACTCTGCTAATCTCTTGATAGCTGGTAATAAATGTAGCTGGAGGAACTAAAATATAATGGCTTCTTCATGGTTCTTTGGACCCCCTGTGTCATCTTTCTTACAGAGCTCTTCTAGAAGGCAATGCAAGAACATTTTGAACCTGTAAATGCATCCCAAAAAGAGCACTGATCCCTGAATTTGATGCCTGATCTGTTTGAAACAGTCTGATTAAGAAAAGGCCTCCAGAAGTGGTGTTGCCCATATGACCTGTCAGCACAGGTTTCTGAAGACTGCTGCCTGGCCGAACATGTCAGATTCCTGTTTAGAAATATCTGGAGTGGTTCCACAGAGCTTATCTGCATTTTCCTTTCTCACTGCCTTTTCTTCTAACAGTAATGCTCTGTCTGAATCATAGCACTTGGATAGATGTAAAGCTGACTAGTGCGATCACCTACAAAATAACTGTTAGGACAAAGGTAGATGTTTTATGATGAATATTTTAGGGAGGTGTGTTTTCCTAAGCACTGCAAGGATACAAAAAATGTGTTCCTCTTATTTTTTAATAAACAATGATTTTGAGTCTGCTCTAAAATTTGCCCTTCACTTTTTTTTCAACTTTAACCTATTTAAGGAAATACATTTACACCAAGCTAGTAATCAGATTGTACTCAAAGTTAGCAGTTGCTTTCACACTGCTGTGAGTACGGTTGCTTTTCTGAACTATGTTTAGAACTTAAATCTGAATCCTGGACTTCCAAAAATGCTAAAATAGCTTGCTGCTCACAGAAGCACGGAATCACAGAATTATTGAGGCTGGAAAAGACCTCTGAGATCACCAAGTCCAGCCTATGTCCAAACATCTCCACATCAGCTAGATCATGGCACTAAGTGCCACATCCAGCCTTTCCTTAAACACCTCCAGGGACACTGACTCCACCTTCCTGGGATCCTGAAAACACAGGCTGGCACTTCTCCTGCTTTCCTGTGTGTTCTGTGGAGACAACACTGATGTTCAGTTGCATAAGATTCATTCTTATTTTCATGATATTCACTATTATTTTAAGAACTCTCAAGTATCCTTAGTAGGTGCAGTTCAAAAAACCTGCAAGAATAGGAATTTTGTCCCTTTCTTACCATGATGTCCCTTTCTTACAATCAAGAAGTGCTTGAGAGAAATAAGTGCTATATGAGAAGCATCATTATTACTCTCCTCAGTGTTACGCTCACTTCTTACGCCAGTAAAATTTTCTTCTCTTCCTTTTTTTGAAGATACAGATCTTGAGATATTTGTGTGTATATAAACTATTAAACTGACCACCATAATGACTGTACTCTTTTCAGCAGTCACTCAAAACAGGCAGATTGTGGGGAATTGCAATACAAAATTCCCCCTACAGTATGTAAAGTGAGATTTGAACATAAATTCTGAATATATCCCTCTCTGTTTGTTGTTGTTGTATTGTGGGGTTTGGTGGGTTTTTTTGTTTGTTTGGTGGTGTTGGGGGTGTTTTGTTTGTTTGTTGTTTTTGGTTATTTGTTTTTGCTTGTTTGTTTTTGTTTTGCCACAGCTGCAGACTATATTCCAAATGACTGATAATAGTGATGGCTGTTCTATACTTTCATCACATCACACTGAAACAACTTTCTATCTGTCCTGAAGTAAGTGCAACTATATGTTTCATGATCCAGAACCAGGCAGCCATTTCCTTTTGGTAAACATGGTTATGGAGATTGGGAGGATGGTTGACTTTTAGGTTATTCAACAGTCTGAAATTAGCAACATCCCAAGATTTCTGGATTTTCTCATCTAGCTTTCTTTTGTGTGATTTGTATTATAAGAGAAACCAGAGCTAAGTGAACTGGAGAGGTCATTGAAATATTATTGTTCAGTCTTGTTCTTTGATTTTAAGGTAAGTTGATCCTATTCGGAGAGATGTCCTTTCAGTTATAACACTTTTAATAATTTTATTCTATTTTAATAATTTTAATGGCAATGTTGAATTTTATTAGTTGTCCATTTATTTTAATGTCTGGGTTCTGGTAAGGACTTGAATCATATCTTTCAGAGGAAAACATAAGAAATCTTTCAATGGTAGGCTGTGCATTTACAGATTTCTCTTACAAAGTATCAGAAATATATTTGGGCATAAACTATTCTGATTTTTTTTGTGTCCATGAACTTTTGTAGCTTGGGCGGAGCTGTAACTTGAGAGCTGACCAATATTTGACCAAAAATGACACAGAGAATAATAAATAATGTAGGTGCATGTGATTGTTGGGGAGTAAACGGTCCTATCCTGCGAGAAACTGTAGAAATAGAGTAGTTAATGAGTAATTCCATGATAGAAGTTGGAAGATTATTTTGTTTCTGTTATATCTTAATTAATTGATTTTAGGAACAGTTGTGTGTGAATAACCACACTTATTTTTCTGAACAGAGGATGAATATATGTTATGTTTATAAAAGTCATAAACAATACCCTGTTTCACCCTCTGTCCTATATTAACTTTGTCTGACATTCAGGAACCAAAGGCTTTATCTGAAGAAGGTGACAGATGTCACAGCAATGAACACGTAAGTTCATGCATCTCAAAATAACAATAAAATAATGTTATAATTAAATATAATAAAACATAAAATAGTTTTATGTTACACATGGTAATTTCATACATTCATCTGTAATATATGTGTATACATTTATGTTTTTATAAAAATATAAAACAAAGTATAATCCATAATTAGTGAATCCAGTAATGGTATTTAAATTGTATACACTAGATATTGGGGAAAATTAAGCAACTCCACATGTGATCTACAAGAAACAGCATGTCAAGGAAGAGAGATGTCCAGAAATAAAAACACTGATAGGGAGGGCAATTAGTGTGAAGAAGCAGTCCTTTCTGGTTTCTGAACACCTTAGCTGCTCTTGGCCTCTTCCCTTCTACTGAAGATACAGTCAGAAACCTTCTCCTAATGGTAGATAGCTAACCTTTTGCATGTACAGAGTAGTGATAGATAAAGTTGCTCTCTGGTATAATGGCTCACTGGTTAGTGCTTCAACGGTCAGCAGAAGTCAGCCATGTTCGTATCTTTTGCTAATCTGTGTGTTTCAAGCTGAAGAGGTAACATTCACTGTTGTGTGTGGTTTATTTTCTTTTTTACCTTGTAAGTCTTTACATGAAAGACTCCAAGATTCAGTGAGGAAGAATGCTGAGAAGGAAGGTGCCAAGTGACTCTGCAGCCTCGCCTGCAGCACTCTCGCTATCCCAATGCATTGAACAGGCAGCCTTGGATGTCTAATGCCAGGTCCTGTGCTCCACTCAGACACCTCCAAGTTAGAGCTTGTTCTCAGCATCAGCACAGCAAAGTCCTTGTTTATATCTGGCCTCTAGACATAGATTTTGAAAACAGTTGACTTTACGTTCATTAAGACTAATGGGAATAGTTATGAGTATGAAGTAAAAAGTTTCGGGGCCCAAAATAAATCCCCAAATGTTCATCTACTGGTCTGTGGGTTAGGCCTTTGTTCAGACTGGAATTTTGACATTTCTGCTAAATACCCATTTGTTTGTGCATAGAAGTGGTCAAGCCTGTGGACCATTCTTCTGATGCTGAGAATAGCAAAGGTCTGGGTAGGAAAGCATGATGTCCCAAAAAACAATCTTTAATAATCATTTTTGTTACTGTTGAGGGCTTGCATATCTTGTCTTTCTTTTCCACATTTTTAAAGATGTTGGTCAGTAAGGTGCCAACAAAATACAATAATAATAATAATAATAATAATGAGCAGTACTGTGATAATACTGACATTTATGTAGTTCTTTTCAAAGGGTTGGAAAAACTGGAAAGGCTGAGCTATGTACAGCTTAAAGTTACTCAACTGGACTGAGGAACGGTCTTACAGCATTGAAGAGCAAGGTATTGTACAAAATATGAGAGCTGGAGTAACACACTCCTGCTGCTGAAGACTTTCTGGTTTTAGGAGTGAGCTGGGACTTTGTTGGGCAGAGACTAGGACATAATCGGCATCTTCTTGCAAAGGAGTTAGCACCTGTCCTCGTGTAGTGGGTGTCATGTGCCTGCTCGACTGCAAAGGCTTTCAGCGGCCAGAAGAGCCATCAGGCAGAGCTTCATGGGACAACATAAAGCAACTGATAGTCCAAGACTTCAAAGACATACAAGCAGTATCAGTCTGAGAAAAGGGGAATACATTTGGGCAGGTTTGGATGTGAAAACATTGCACATGGCAGAGAAGTAGGTATAGATTTACTGTAAGGTAACATGGGAAGCAGATTTCAATAAAATTTCAATAAAATGATAATAGCAATGTTAGCTTTTCTTCACTGCTGTTTTCAGTCACCTAGAAAGGTAAATATGATTTACTTACATGTAGAGGGATGCTGCCTGTTTTAAACAGTCATAACTGTCCCTGCAGTCACTTTAATTTACCTTATAAATCTATTAACAGGGCAATTTTGCAATCATATTTGGGAATTACATTCTGGCTTGCAAGTCTAATGGATGAATTAGCATTGCCCAGAAAAGTATTGCCCAGAAAAAGAAACTGCGGTGACCGGTAATTTTGGCTTGAAGAGAAAAAAAAAGAACAACCCCCAACCCACCATTTTCCCTGTTTTTACAGGGAAAATGTGCGTGGTGCTCCGCGGGTCGCCAGAGCCGAAGACACAGTAGCGAGACGGCAGTCAGGGTACGGTGACGCAGCATATCAGCCGCGCCGCCAAAACGTCTCCCAGCGACAGTCTCTGTGGCGCAATCGGTTAGCGCGTTCGGCTGTTAACCGAAAGGTTGGTGGTTCGAGCCCACCCAGGGACGACGCTTCCGTTTTTTGGCTCAGCCGCCTCCCTTGCAGCCGACCGCCGTTTTGTGCGTGTGCGCCGGGGGCGGATGTGAGATTAGCGCTGGCGGCCGGGCCGGCGCCGCGTGTTTCTGGGCACGGGGGCCCCTGCCGGGGAGCGGAGCGTGACGGGGCCCGGGCGGCGGACGCAGCTCCCTCGGACGCTGCGCCCTGACTGGGAGCGGTCTCGCCGAAGGGGCGAGATGGCGCTTGGCCTGCGCCACCCTCACGCCCGTCACCGGGGCTCGCGTCCCTCCCTCGGCGGGCAGGGGGGGGCTGCGGGACCCCCAGCTGCTGCCCCAGCCTGTGTCATCACCCCCTCCCAGCGCCTCTCCCGGCCAGTGCGAGCTCTTCCCATAGCCACGCGTTCCCCGTCCTCCGAGCGCTGCTGCCGGCGGGCGGGAAGGGTCTGCTGGGGCAGGCGTCCGGGCTGCGGCTGCCGTGGCTGACTATGCCCAGAAGCTGGCAGTGACAAGAGTCTCTGGGAGTTTCCATCGCGCCCCGTGCTCCCGCCACGGAAGGTGCAAAGGCACCTTATAATTTGAGCTGCATAATGATCATTAGTGATGACGCCGAGCGATCCGGGATGGCTTCAGGAGGCTCTGCGTGTACGGCGCTCCATCACTCGAGCTGTCGCCACCGGATAACCCGAGGCTCGGGGGGAAATGCCACTCGCGAAGACTGTCACAATGACCTCTGCGTGCGGCTACTGCCGCTCTCCCCGGAGCTCGGTAGCGCAGAAGTTAACGTGCACGCAGGGCGGCTCGCCTCGCACCGATGGACGCAGCCAGCGCCGTTTCCCAGCCGTCACAACCGGCGCCCAAACCGCCGGCAAGGAACGGTGCCGGGAGAAGCCTCGCAGCAGAGAGCCGGCCGCGGAGCTCCCCGTCTCTCTGCCGGGCCCCCCCACCCCGCGCCCTCCGGTCCCCCCGGTTCCCCTGCGGGTCCCTCTCCCGCCCGGAGCAGGGGGCGTTTCCAGGCCCATTCCCCGCTGGCAGGCAGCGCTGCCGCTCGGGGTTCGCCCTACCCGCACGAAGCCGCTTTGCATAAATGAATGTTAAAAGCAATTACGTTAGGAGCTTCGTCTAAACGTATCAATTAGAAGTTGGCACCTCCGCCGTATATGAGCCCGTGAGCTGATTCCAATGAGCGTGTCGGCCGTGTGAAATACGGTTGCCTACCAGACCAACTTCTGCCAACTCTGAAAGGATCTATTTACAGTTTATAGAAAACAGCATTCGTATTAAAAATGCCCCCTTCCCCGGCGAAGTTGTGTTTCACAGATCTTTCCTTTCAACTCGCCTGTTTTGAATAAAGGATATAGCCTCTTAAAGGTCAGGCTATGCCATTGATTTACCATTGATGACAAGATATGGCCCTCGCTAGCTAAGATACTGGAGAAAAGACATGTATTTAGAAACACCGACGCATCTTTTGAAAGTAATAAAGCCTAAATCGTTGATGTGCTGTATCTGCAGCAGCTCGCTGGCTTTTTTTTTTTTTTTTTTTTTTTTTTTTTTATCATCCGCATCTTTACATTTCGGTAAAACATTTTGAAAAAACTGTCAGCCGTGTGCTTATCACCAGGGTAGGTGCAGCTCGCTGCAGGACCCACCTATTACCGTTAGCAACACTCAACCCATAAATATTTCCTACTGGTCATTAGAATTCTATTTTAACTAGAGACATATACAGATAAATCCCCCTTCGTGGTCTTTGCATGTAGTTTGCAGCAGAAGGGCGCATTCAGCCCGGTAGCACCGCGTTAGCTGCAGCCAGCAAAGCCTCACAGGGGACAGAAATTTTAAAATCTGCGCTTGTCTGTGCTTAGATTGCCTCGCTACCAGACATCAAGAGCTTACAGGAATCAACAACAAAAAATTGATCGTGTCACTGTAAAGCAGCAACGATTGTAAAGGCAGTAACAATTCAAGGAGCTAAAACTGATGCTTCAGGAAGAAGGGCAGGCGGTTCTGTTCCCGTAAAGCAGGTCTAAGGGAAAGCTCCCTTAGCAAGTCACAGATGGGTTTTCTAGAGGTGATTATTGCTGGCCACGAGGTTTGTTAATGCTCCTTCCAGTTGTACACCGTCAAGCCTGTCAAAATAGATGCGGTATGAGTATCCACACCGTATTCTTGAGGTACGTGTACAGGAGGAGGCTCTTTCAAATGCACATCATGGGCTCCGTAATATAAAGCGACGTTTAGGCAGTGCTTGATAAACTCATTTTGTAGAAGTGGAAAGCTCGTGCATGGAAAGTGCCTCTTCCCATCTGCTCTCTGACTAATTACAATTAAGGCTGTGGAAAACGGGAAACCTGATACTTTTTTTTTTTTTTTTTTTTTTTTTTTTTTTTTTTTTTTAGAAGATAGGGAATCGAAGCTTTCTTTGCATGAAGTAATTATTTTTTTAAGAGGTCAGTGACGCTTTCAGTTCTTAGCCATAAAAAAAAAAAAAAACCAACAAAAAACTTCACGTCGCTGTGTAATTTACCCAGATAAACCAACAGATTCCTACGTTTATCCACTTATTTATATGCGTTTTAAGATAAACGCTGTTCTAAATATAGTAAGGGACTGCAAAATCTGATACTTCTAGGAAAAAGACGACATACTCAAGGTGACCTCTTAACAAACACCGAGTTAAAATTCCACCGTTAATATTTTTAAACAATATTCCAAAGAATATCTAACGCAGCTGGGGAAGAGTTGCCGTCGAAACGCCCGAGAGAACCCAGAGCCAGCGGACCGCCAGCAGAAGACGACCTGGCATTTCTGCCACCAACGCTTGAATAACTCCGAACCACCCGCAAAGCGCCGCGTCTCTTTGTTCGGGCGGCGATTGGACGGGGACGCGGGGCTGGGAGGCTCGGTGGACGGGGTGGGAGGCTGGGAGGACGGGCCCAGTGGCTCGGGCCGGGCAGCCGCCGGTGAAGGCGGGGGCAGAGGGCACAGCTCTGCGCCGACCCCCGCCGCGGGCAGTGCCCGGGGGCTCCGCACCTCGAGTCGGGCCGAGGATGGCGGGGGTGGGGAAGCTACCACGGCCGCCGCCGCGGACCGCCCGCCTGCCCCCGCACTGCTGGCGCCCCGGGCCCGAGCCGACCCCCGGTTTTACTCCGGGGCGGGGGCACTCGGGGACAAAAGAACACTCTGCCCCCGCCATGCGAAACCGCAGGAGAGAGGTCGGCTGTGCGTGGGAGCCAGGGGCATCCGTGACGCCCCCTCCCTTCCCCGGGGCTTCCCGCTGCCTCCTGCCAGCGGGCGGGGCGGCAGCGCCCCCGGGGCCGCGAGGAGCTGGGACCCCTCCGCCGCCGCCCCCCGGTCCCCCCGGCACTGCCGCCGCCCTCCCCGCCCCGCCCCGCAGCTGCTCAGTAGCAGCCCGGGAGGGGACGGCGGGGTCCGCGCGGAAGTCCAGGTGCAGGGCGCTGGGTTTCCCCGCCACCGCGGAGCCTCCGCGCTCCCAGGCGTTGCCCCTGTCCTGCCTCCTCTGGCGGCGGGGGGGCGAGCGGGGCCGTTGCTCTCTGCCGGGGGTGCCGCGCCGCGGGGGTCCCGCCGCCGGGGCGGCCCGGCCCGCCGCTGGCTCTGGCGCATTCCCCGCCCGGCTGCGCCCGGAGAGCCGCGGTACAGGCGAGGCATCCGGCCGAAACGGCGTCTGGAGGGCTGCGTCGTTGTCCGGGCTGGAAATGAGGCAGTTTTTAGCCGAACCTCCTTTGAACTTTCGCCAATATTTAATGACTTGGAAGGCAGATAAGATGGGGAATGAAATATTCATAGTCTTCATAAAGACGGGGACCCGGAATATTTGAAACATGAAAAACTGTAGTGCTCGCAGAAAGGGTGCAGAAAACAGCCATCTTGAATATTTTAATCTCTGGCAAGTGTTTCTTTGGAACAAAATGGATGTTGGAGGGAAACGGCATAGTTAGCATTACTGTAGCCTTCCATTTCTAACACCATCCCTCGCAGAATTCAGCTGGCACGAAGCAGTGAAACTGGAAGGGACGCCACAGCCTTTCATCTCCGTACAATGGCAATAAATAATCATCATCTGAATACTGTGGTCTGGAAATTTAGTACCTCTCTTAAGTGATGGTGCTTTTTTTACCCACGATTTATATTGATTTGTTTGCATCGATGTAAGTCACATGTAATGCTGCAAAAACACTTTTAGAGCTTATGCAACATAAACAAACAACTGGTTCATATTCACACAGGACATTTGTAAAGATTTTTTTTAAATTACTTTTAATGATACTGTACTTTATTACCGTCACCGAAGTCAAAGGAGGTATTCCTGCCGATTACCCTGGAAATTGGATCAGGACCTGGGTTCAGAGTTTGATGTGTATTCATGATATGAACCAATTATTCTCAGGATTCATTGTTTGGCCATAAAAATCACTCTAGGCTGAAATTAGGCTTAGAAGGTCCCCAGGATTTTTTCCACTTTTACTAAAATGGATTAACAGCTGTCTTTATTTGTCCTTCTTTAAATTTTTTTTTTCCCCATCAAACTGATGATGAGAACAAATACAACATGCTGATTTCAGATGCTTTTTGTTTTCATATAACTGCAAAATAGCTTTCCCTTTTTTACTAAGAACTGTAAGGGTATTAATGCTGGTTAGGCCTTCCCAAATTTAAAAAATATTTTTTTTATTTTTTTTATTTTTTAAAAGGAACAACCGACTGAAGGGGGGGGGTGTGTGGTGAGAGCAGAGACAATAAGTCAGTGGTTCAGCTACACAGGCTCGGAAAGGCTCCTTCCCTTGGATTATTTATTTATTTCCTCATTGCTTCTCGTTGCTCTTTGCTTACTTTGGACCTACTTCTTTGCAGATAAGCTCAGCAGAAACGATGCACTTAAAAAAGCCAAAGGCAGCTAATAAAAAGTGATGCAGGGATGGCTGGAGAGCTTTGTCTGGAGATTAAAGAATAGGATTGCAAGGCAGAACTGCTTGATTTTACTCACCTACTGATTTCTTTAATGACAATTTGGGCAGCATTTCTAATCCAAATTGCTAAGGATATGGTTTCTGTTGAGAACTGTATTGTTCTTATTAAAGTTTCCAATTTTTCAAGGAAATTTTGAAGTACCGCATATGCAGTTCTTGATTATTTCAGGACCTTACTACTGCTTTACTTTCTGTATCTGAACATTTTTGCTTTAATTACTCACTGCCATACTTTCCCCATGGATCGACACATTAAAATATATTTAGCATCTGTTTCATGAGCATCCTGATGTTTGTGTAGCATTTCTTGAGACTGTTTGGATCAAAAGGCTCTATGAAGGCAAGCAGCTTCCTATTCAGTTTTTACAACTGGAGCATGTAGAGATCTCAAAATAATAGTATATGTGAAAAGCAGAGTGAGCAAAATTACTAAAATGCAAATGACAAGCTCCATCAGAGGCTAAAATTACAAACTTGTCTTTGTGAGAAAAAAAAAAAGCATAGACTAGAAACAATAACCTAGAAAATCAGGCGCTGGCTTCTTAATGTGCAGATCTTATTCTAAAAATGAAAGCAACACTCAGCTCAAATTGTTAGTGTTCTCTAAGAAACAGGAAGATTTCAAACAGATTGAATAATGCTGGGAATTTGGGGACTGCTAGAGGGCCCGGAGGGGAAAGCCGTATCAAATTTGTTGAAAGCTTAAGGAACTGCATTTAAATGTCACAAAACTCCGATTTATGTGGGAAGGGTATGTAGGGTTCCAGGGAGGAAACAGGGTACCAAGAAGGACTAAGGAGATACACCTCTGCATTTTACCCAGCAAAAGCGAAGGACAAATAAATGTTCTAGAAACAAGTAGAAGAAATAAACGAATTTAACTTACTTGTTTACCAAAGCAGGGGATTGAAAAAAATGTCTGTTTAATGATGACTTAAAATACATATTTTGCCTGAAAGAAATGTATTAAAAGGGAGAGAAACAACAGTATATTATTTATTTCCTCTAAAGAATAAAGCTTTTATTAATAAAGTTCAATATACCTAAAGGATTGTTACATGAGGTGGGCTCAGACTTTCTTCTCTGTTAACTATTCCTTTACCATCATCATAGCTTTGGTGACAAAATCTGTGAGGTAGGTTGCACCTTAATAGGTAAACAGGCAGGAAAGGGTGTGGGAATCCACACCTTCCAGAAGGGCAAGGGATAGCTGGGAACTTCCAAATAACTGAGGCCAAAGGGACTGGTGATTTTATATTTTGCTCTGAATGGACTGGATCTTCCGGTTATTTTGTTTTCTTGTTGGGTCATTGCCACACCAGGTTCTGCAAACAGCTCTTTAAGTGCTTGTTAGTGTAGTGCACATATTGGTAAGGAGTAATTGTTTTAACAAGCTGAGTGCTGTTTGTAAGTGTATCTGTTTAAAAATCAGTACAGTTCAATCCATTGTACTGGATGATTTAAAAGATGATTGTAAATGCAGTAAAATGGCAGAAGAACTGGAGTGATCAGTTTTGGTCTCCTTTTCTTTTTACAGATTCCCTGCAAACGTTTCTGGGTTTCTCAGATGGATGTGTTACTCAGATCACTTCTCTAAATATTTCTTTTTCTATAGCTTGATTGAGAATAGTCAGTGACAAGTAGCTGCTATTCAAAATTCAGTTTTATTTGAGAGCATACTTTACCTGACATTGTTTTTTTTCTTGGGTGATACAAATATTCTGCAACTCAAAAACTAGCTTCGCAGATAGTGTCTGTAATTTGCTTAACCTCAGCAGAGTGAAAGTGATATAGAAAAGGCCTGTGCCATTACACACACAGTGCTTGGTACTGTTGGGCCTCACAGGGTTGCTATCCCCGGGGTACTTCCAGTATAAATGAGAGATAAAACTCATAATTAATGATGTGTAAAGTTCTGAGTTTAGACAAATATTTGCAAAAATGTTTTATTAATTTGCCTTTAGTATTTAGTAATGGAGTCTGGCTTTGACCAGGACTAAGTTAAAATGAAGAAAGAAAAAAGTACCCTTCCTCTTTGATTTTTGTTTGTGCAGTGTGGGTCTCATCAAGCAGAAGGTCGAGCTTCACCAGCTCCACCAGGCACAGGAGCAGTGATGACTCTCCTTGACTTCTCTAGTATGAATAGTTTGCTCCCAGCTTGTAACTTGTTCTGGTAGATCATGTTGCTCAGATCTTAAAACCCAAGGATTTTCTGTATGCCTAATCTAAGTATTTCTTTTTTTTTTTTTTTTTTTTTTTCAGTCCTAAAATCCAGCACTTGCTTTTACTGCTGTCACATTTTTAAAATCACAGATATGCTGGCTGGAATGGTAATAATTAGAGGTTTATTGTGGAAGGAAGATAAGATTAGCTTCAGTGAAGATTTATTATTAGAAAATGAATAGCCTCATTTTCAAGATTTAAGAGACTTGTAGAAATTACCTGCTGGATGGTTTTTTAGTTTCCAGTTCACATTAGTGTGGAAAGAACTGTTTGGGGCCTATTACCAAGCTTTTGGAAAGTTTTCTTGTAGTGGAAAAAAATTGTAAGGGATTTGGAAATGGGGACTCATCTGGCTGGTAGATGTTAATAAAAATCTTAATGACTTCAGCAGCCTGAGGCTGTTGGGGCTGGGCTTGGATGGAAACTACTGGACTGCCTCACTGGAAGATCCTTTCCCTACATGTGTGGTGGTGATAAGGGAAGGGGAAGGGCTGGAAGAAGGCTTTGAAATCTTTGAATATATCTGTGGATGGGCTGACACAGTTGCTTTTAAAAATCATTCTGTATTATAAATTACATTAAAAAGGGCTCTATTGCATAGGGCAGTTTGTGAACCCTACAAAGGCACTTGACAATTTTATACATGCCATTTTCATGCTGTAGTTCACAGCTTTACTTAAAGAGTATATTCCTCTGAACCAAAAGTGTCTTGAGTTTAGTTTGTGTTGCTTTGAAGGGTTTTTTAAGGTAAAATCACAATGTATTTGACTTTAAATGCTGTCATTGCTATATATGGAAAAGCTGCTTTACACCATTTCTGGAGGCTTTTACATACTTCAGTAATTTTACTGTTACTCAGACACCTGTGTGTTTTTAACTCAAAGGTGATTCTGTTGATCTCAGGGGTAACTCAACTTTGGTGGTAATATGCAAGAAAGAAATCATATTTATGGTCAATTTGACAGTTGGCTTGAAAAGCAGAATGGTAGAAAAATATTAATTCATTAAGAAACCCCACACCTTCATAACCAGTTCCAGGCTGGTCTATGTAATATACTGAGCACATGATAATTTAGTTGGGCCAGTGGGTGTTATTGGCAGCTGGGGATTCTTTCTTCAATTCATGCTGATTTTCACTGAACATATTTAAATCTGCTTCTCTGGAAGAAAGTGTAGGGGACATTGTCTTGGTCTCATGGGCTGGCCCTGAAGGTGAGGAATACTTTGATGCTCCTGATAGGAAAAAAGGTGTAATTTAGAAAAACTCAACAGATGGTCATTGTCCCCAGGAAAAATTATTCTGTTGCTCAGCGATAAGGGTACAGTACAGTACAGCTGCCTACTGCTCTGCTGGCCTTTGGGACGTTCATCTGCCGGCATACTGAAATCCCAGTACTGAAGCTGAGCACCAGGACAAGGCTATGAAGCTGCACATGCCCTTGGAAAGACCTGCAAGGTGAGCTGCTATGGCATGAAGTGACACTATGGCATTGATGAGACCACTGACACAAGACATTCTTTGTTACCCTTACCTTTCAGGAGGTATAGGGCCTATGAACATGTCACTAAACAAGATTATTATAACTGTTACTGGTTATGTGTTGAATCCTATTCCCTCTCTCTCTCTCTCTCTGACTTTGCTAGGATTCCTCTTGACCGACAAGCAGGTTTTGGTTGTGCCATTACTGACCTGCAATGGAACAAGAGATTTTTGCAACAATATACCCATTTCTCAGACATCCATAAGGGATGATTTCCAGAGTTTGACATTTTGAATACTCTGCTGATTTAGTCATTCCGAATGTTTTTCTCAGCTGTTCTGGAGTAGGTACCTAGGTGTTGTCTTAGTTAAAAATGTCTTCTGTTGTCTGGAGGCATACACAGCAATATGACAGGGTAAGTATAGGTAACATGCAGCAGCTGGGGCTGTGGAGGCTGCCATGGCTCTCCTGGAGGCTCCAGGCAGCTGCCAAAGCTCCAGCCACACCAGACCCAAGCAGTTACAGCTCTCAGAGGAAAAACTTGTCCAGCCCCCAGCCTTCAATGCCCTGGGTTGAGGAGTCCAAAGGAGGAGGAAACCTGTTTGCTTTTTGTGGCACTGGTTCAGTCAGCACCACATTCAGGCTGCTAAACCATGGGCATATGAAAGCAACCTCCCCTCTCCCCTCTGTGATTCCCTCTCTGCTCCACTGTGTGTTTGGAGCAGTGTTTCTGGCATGGGTCAGGTGATGCAGCATCCATCCATCCATCCATCCATCCATCCATCCATCCATCGCTACCTCCCTCCCTCCCTCCCTGCTGCCTCTGCAGCCAGCTATGCCACTGGCTTAGCTCCTCTGGAGCAGCGTTTCCTGTTGGGCAGTGACAGGAGTGCTGTCTGTGTGAGATGATTTTCTCACTCGCTTTCTCTCTCTTCATTTCTCCTTGGTCTCTGCTGCCTTTTTTTCTTCTGAGATCCCTCACTCCTGGTGGTTGCAAACCCCCCCAACCCCCTTCTTTCTTTCATTTTTCTAATTTCTTGTATTCTCCCTTCACTTATTTTTCTCTCTATTATCTTTCCTGTCCTCCTCTGCATTCTTTCAGTCCCAGCAGGGCTCACGCATACAAATTGACCCCCTCCCAGCCAGTAATGTGATCGAAGCTCTTTGTGGCTCCTACTATCTCTATGGTAACTATCAGGGGGGTCTTGAGAGTGGTGGTAGACCCAATGCACCGGCCCACATACTGTTGTTCTTGCCAGCGTTATGTGCTGACCACATGGGCCTGACTGCTCATTTACAACTACTTATTTTAAAAAAATACTGATAGCATGCAGTGCTTAAATGGGGAGAACAGACCGCATGCTTGAGCACAAATAGTTGTTGGGTTCTCAGGGTTTTGGAAAATGGTTTCTGTGTTCAGAGCTGCTTTACTTGGCAGATTTGTTGTTGTTTTCTGACCATCATGGAGGGGCGTATTGGCTGTCTCATATATTCTGGAAACAAGTTACACTGCAAAGGTGAGTATGTGTAGAGCAGCCAGTGGCACCACAGTGGCGGTGGTTGTAACCACCAGCACAGACTGAGGAAGCATGTAAGGGGGGATTTGCATGTTGGAAATGTTGTGAACTCTGTCCTTTCCCCATGCTGGCCAGCCTGCTGTATACCCCCAGGTGGCTACTGTAATGCAGGTATTAAACACAAACTGTAGGCACACAGAGATAATTTATCTACTTGGCCACACCTGAGACTTGTGCAAGCATGAAACAATCGTAGGATCTGATGGAAGGAACCACTGAAAAACCCGCAGTGTGGACTGAAGACCTGGAAGTCCTTTTTGGCTCCCTCAAAGAGCCAGTGGTGCCAGTGGGAATGCGGGGTATCAGGGAGACTTAATCAAGTCTAAAGTTATCTATATTATACCAGAACCATTTGGTCAAGAGAGAAGAAGCTAGCCCTAGAACTTTTGAAGATCTTAAATGAGTAGTACAAAATTAACTTGATTCTAATACTTGTGGTACATACAATATTAAAAATGTAATTTCTGTCAAGACTGTACACCAAAAATTGTCATCTGCTGATAAATTCTTCAAAACCTGTGATTTTTGGTTGTGTTCCTCTCCCCCAAAGTGATTTCATTTGTAATATCTGTTAATTCCATTAGTAGCATCAGTTTATGATCAGGAACAATTAAGATCTTTGAGGATTTTTTTCAGATTTTACCTGCCCTTTAAAAATAAATTCTTTTTTATTTCTCATATAACTCTGTAGAAATGTCTGAACTTAAAAAAAAAAAGGTCAACTAACCTAATTATATGCTGACATTGCATATTCCCACATCAATTAGATATGCAATTTCCATCAGTTAATTACACTTTACAAGACTTTCTGCAACATGAAAATGCACTACAAACCCAACACCATCCTATTTGTCTCTCTTCAACCCTGCAGCAGTAACATTGCAGCGTTGACACTGAAAGCATAATTTTGCTTGAATCCTTGGAAAGAATAAACTTCAGGAAATTATTATTACATTTTTCCTCTGGATGCATATTCTTTATTCACAACTTTATTAAGTTTAGTCCACTCAACTGTATATTGTGAGTTTTACATCTATCTACCTGTGGATAAATCAACATCTATAAATTGCTCTTTTGGGTGAAATGCAGTCAGAGGTGAAAGGGTTAACACTGTGGGCATTTAAGTGGTCATAATTAACAGTCCATTAAGATGAATGGAGAAAGTTCGCACTTATCGATGCTATTGTTTAATTCTGTCTGTTTACAGACTCAAGAGGACGACAGTGGGGGCTTGACATTGCCCTGGGTTTGCACTAGGGAAGTCAGGAATCACATTTTAAAATAAATTATAATCTTAGATTGAAATTTAAATAAATAAATAAACCCAAACAACCACAAAACTAAAAACCAAACCCAACCAAAAAACCAAACCAACCAACCAACCAAACCAAACAACAACAACAACAACAAAAACACACAAAACCAAAACCAAACAAAACCCACAAACAACAACAACAAAACCACGCGAAAATCCTTTGGGAATCACATTTCCTGATTTGGGGGATTTCTGTTGTCCCAATTAACTCTCTTGATTAAGTGGGTTTGATACTAACTACCATTTTGCTTTCCACTGAACAAGTGCACCGATACAAAGCCCTCACTACTTAATCCCCTCCCTGTTTCACAATGATTTATACAAGCAATGGGTTTTGCAGCTGGTCATTAATAGGGATGCAGGAGGAACTCAGCTTTACTAACCTGTAAAGGTTATCCTGGTTCTGACCAGTGACTGCTCTTCTGCAGTGTTTAACATTTGATATAAAATCCCACTATTAATATCATCAATGTTGAGCATTAAAAATATGAAACAGGACATAAAACCAACATATCAGCCTAGGAAATCTCTACTGTAAAAAACTTGGATTTATTTGCCTTTTGCATCCCAGATTTTACAAATATAATTTTTCAACCTTTTCTCTGAGTGAAGCTGTAAATTAATTCTGTTAAAAGGATGCTGAATTTTTCAGGTAATCATTCAGAGTTCTGAAGCTTTAAAAAACAAAACAAAACAAACATCAAATGAGAAGACCACAGCTATACTGAGACTTGCACAAAAAAGCTGCATGTTGCTAACACTAAATTGCTGAAGATTTCAGCTTTCGCATGAAGTCTGCGGTGGGAGCTCACAGGAGAGCTGGGACAGGCCCAGGCAGAGAATCCACTATCTGAACAAGAACCTTATTAGCCAAAGTGCAGTAGTGAAACTGCTAAAGAAGCCTATAATTTTGAAGTAATATGGAGTACTTTTTAAAAGGTCTCCAGTTTATTGGTACATTTTTTTCCTTGTAAATGATTGTGAGTGTAATTAATTATAGGCAATAAATTGTAAGTACATTTCATAGCTCCTGTATGTCTAGCTATATGACAGCACTCAGAAATGCGGTCATAAAACATACTGAAGAACATTAGAATAAGCAGTAATTTTCACTAGATTTTATTCTTTTTTTTTTGGCATCAGAACACCTGAAAACAATATGACAAATATCCACATTTCTAGGAAAATGTTTTAATTACTAATGTCAACATAACTTAGTGATGAATTTTTGCAGACACAGTTTTGGTCTTAAGGGAAAGGATGCTTGCTAAAAGGTAACCCTGAAATACAATTATAGAATTATGTTACTTGTTCTTATTAGAAATGACATATTTGTGAATATGATTTTGCATGCTGTCTGAAGTTTGGATTTCTTGTGCTTTTAAATGTAACTTTGAAATTTTAAAATATAAATTTAAAAAAATTAAGGTTTTGATAAGAACTCTTCATGTTAATTTTACCAGGCTTGACTTTTAATTTTAAATCAGGCCATAATACCTTACACTTACTAGCATTAAAAATGCACTTGGAAGAGACAGAATGATTCCTGGACATACTTTGTAGAAAATAATGTTTTCCTGGCAAATCAGATTTGTAGAAAAATAAATTACATGGTTTTAAAGTAAAGCTTTTAAAATCAGTTCAGCATCTTAAGCCTTGCATATCTTTGCTTAATAGAAATTGTTAATAATTTGAAAACAATGAAACTGAAAAATATAGTCCAAATTAACAGGAAACAGTACTTTATGCTGTATGCCATTAAAACTGTTAGCAATGAAAAAAGTAATAATTTATTTCATAGATTAATAATAGAATCAAAAATAATATAGGAGAAAGACTCAGAAACTAATGTTGTGTTTGAAGAATGGTAAAATTCTTACTCATTAAACAGGAATTAAAACAGTTAAAATAAGTTTTCACATCCTTCTTTATGTTTTTGAGCTACTATCTCAGACTAAACCACTGAACTCCAGCAGATGCTAATTAAAGATGGAAATGTTACTAAAGATGTGAAGCCTCAAGTCCAGTTCCATAGACTTGAGTTCATAGATGAGAATAGAATCATAGAATCATTAAGGTTGGAAACAACCTTCAAGATCATAAAGCCCAACTGTCTACTAAATATTGTCAGAACCACTAAACCATGTCCTGAAGTGCCACATCTAGATGTTTTCTGAACACCTCCAGGGATGGTGATTCCACCACCTCCCTGAGCAGCCTGTTCAAATGCCTCACCACTCTCAGTAAAAAAACTTTTTGTTAGTATCCAATTTAACCCTCCCCTAGTGCAGCTTAAGCCCATTTCCTCTCATCCTATCACTGGTCACCTGGGAGAAGAGAACAACAGTCACCTTACTACAACCTTCTTTCAGGTGGTTGTAGAGAGTGATAAGGTCTCTACAACTTCAGAGCTGCAGCTCATGAGCATGAGTCTGCTGACTGCTTCTCCAAAAAGCTCTTTTAAGTGCTTTTTGGCTTGGTGGAAGAGTAAGCTCCTTTAGATCAGTGTACAGGGTAATGATCAGGGTGTTCTCCTGGGAAGCTGGTTTAAATCTCCTAAGGCTGGCTGTATCATCTGACCTTCCCTCTTGTTCTTTCTGGTGATAGTAATGTAGCTGGAGTCTGGGAAAGTAATGAGAAACTGAGCATTTTAGGGTTATTTCCTATGGGGCACCTCATCTTAGTTTTTGACTGGAAATAGCCATTGCTGCTATTTTATGCTGAATTTGGTGCAGCTGGTACTTGGCAGCAACATGCTCACTAGAGCAAACTGAAGGTTGAGGTGTACAATAGTCTTTAGTGGCTCAGCTGCCATCACTTAGCAGCAGCAGTTCCAGCCATTCTCAGGATAAAAAGTTGAGATAGCAGCGTTTCCTGGCTAAAATGTAGTCAGCTGTCTCACTTCAGGTTCCTGTGAAGTGGGGAAGAGGCTGGGGAGGCTCAGGCTTGGAGGGAGGTAGTCTTCCTAGGCCTTTGCTTTAGAGATTTGGGATGCTGTCCACATTCCAAAACCTTCACAGCTGTGTCTTTGGAGCTTGTATGAGCTGTGGCATAGACCACAGTCTACTTTTCCTTCTGTATGTGAATGGCTGAAGTGAGGAAGTAATTGATCTTGATAACTCAGTCTGGTGTGTAGGACACGTAAGGGTGCTTGTCTGTCTTTGCCTGTGGGGTATTTATTTTTGAAGATTTGTGTTTTCCGTTATATTAGTTTAAGTAATACGTAATCTTTGTATAGGGGCAACTTGGTGAGCAGCCTGTGGGCAATATGAATATTTCTTTTTTTTTTCTGGGGAAAAAAAAAAAAGAAGGAAAAAAAAAAAAAGAGGGGATGGGGGGCAGCTGATTTTACCTCTCCATTTACTGATGCTCCATTCATTGGCTATTGTTGACTGGTATCACTGCTTTCATTCACCTTTACTTGCATCACTGCCAGTTTCATCCACAAGTTCTATATGCTTTTTCCTTCTCAATTTTCACAGTAAATGACCCCAAATCCTTTACCTTCCCCAGAACATATGTTCGGTAAATGTTCTTCCTAAGAAGTAAAACCATAGTGTTCCTTTCTTCCAGCTTTAGAGAATGTGCCATGATAACAACAGCCTTTAAATGATGATGTGAGAATGTCAAAGGGGAAAGTGGTCATATGTGAGGTTGAGTCTCACTGATGAAGACAGCAATTTGCCTTGAAGGTCAGCTGCAGACAGGAGATGGACAAGACTGCTTGTGCTAGGAGCATACCATGCAGGAAGGGCACCTGCTTCTCCTGAAGATCATGGGCACTAGCTGGCAGGCATGCTGTGGGCTGTCCTTGAGAGAAGGAGAGAAATAGTAGGTATTAAAAGCCATTTTAACTTTTAATGCTAGGTTAAAGGGATTGTACTCAGATTCCAGTGACTAGTCAAATTGAACTTTACAATTTAGAACAATGGAATTTTCCTGAATTCCTTGGTTAACCATTCTATAAGCTTTTAGACACAGTGCCTAAACTCACAAAAAAACCCCAAACTAGCACGAGTTCTGGTGAACATTTATGAGAATGATGCAGCATCTTTATTCTGGATACAGGATCTGCAGGTTTCCTTCATGTATTGTTTTTTCTTAAACTAAGGTTAAACATCCCTCCTTATGACTTTCTTGTGCCTAGCTCCCTGTAGATGAGAGGAAGGAGAATGTGTGATTCCCATCCTTGTACAGGACTCAAACTTATTTAAGCTTCAGGGTTGTGGATTTTGATTTGTATTAAGGTTGTGGTGAGATTTTTGAATGGTATGGATTTTCTGTATATGCTGTTGTATATACAGTTAGATTTACTCTGCTTCATGTGATTGTATCAAGCTACTACTTGTGGTCTATTAGTCTGTGGTGCAAGTTTGCTTAAAGGAATGTCCTGGTTTGAGTGAGAACAGAACTAATTCTGTTCAGTGATTTCACTTTTCAGCTCAGTTCTTCTAAGTCACTGCACTGTCTGAAGTTGTATATATTCTGTTTTTATTATTTTAATTGTCATTAAAGCTGTTCTAGTTTTCCTTTCTAATCGCTAAGTCTCTTGCCCTTATTCCTTTTCTCTTCCTCTTTGGGGAGAGATGGTGGTTAACAGAGGCAGTGTGTTATAGGTCCAAGGGGCTGCCCTGTCCCTAAACCCTGACAAAGAGGCAGGGTGCATTTTGCAGAACACAGACAAAAACTATTGAAAAAACAAGTGTCTGTTAGCGTGTGCTACTGAAGAAAGAAAACTGCTAGAATGCAGTCGTGCTTCCAGGGAGTAGGCGTGTTCTCCACTGTGTGTAGCGACCGATGAGTGATCTCTGTTCCTGAGTGCTTGGACGTGTCTGGAAAATCTCATCCTGGTTGTTGTTACAGGCAGGACTGTATGGATTGTGCTTTGGCCTCCCAGCCAGGCGCTCATCGGCATCTGTGTTCTCTAAGCATGATCTCCTACCACTGGTAGCAGATGATGCTAAATGATACTGGTATCACTGTTTCAAGAAATTGTGGAGTGGTTTTGTGTTTGTTTTTGGTTGTTTTTTTTTTTTTAAGAATTATAATAATTAATTAACAATCTGTAGGTACTACAGACCAGCATGTTTTCTGTGTGTCAGACGTGAAATTTCCAACTGTTCACTTTATTGTGGGCTACCTAGGAAAGCTCTGAAAGTCAGTTTAAGGCACTAATACAATTCTGATGCATAACCAGGTTTTGCTAGTTACCTGTTGTAGCAGTAAACAAATTGCTGCATGCTTTCAAGACCAGGCAGACAATTAACTGGGGGTTCACATGATGGTTTTTCATTTTACTGGATGTAAAATTCACATTTCACAGTTATATATGGGGGGGGGTTAAACTCTTATTTTGGGTAAAATTGCCATTATTTTCTGCAAAGGACAGTCCACAGCTCCTGCAGCACCTGCTGCCTGTCCCTGGCACATACCAGCACATTCTGCAGTTGTTCACCTCTGGTTTTGTAGCACGAATTCATTCATCCAGAGCCAAGAGTAGTGCCTACAGTTGCCTAAGACATCAGTGATTCCAGTTGCTCGTCAAGGCACAGTCGTGTTTCTGTGACATTATGCAGTGAATGTAGGCCACAAATTTCTCAACAAAATCATAGCAGTCACCAGAAACAGAGGCAAGACATGGCTATCTTTCTAGTGTTGGTATTTACAATTTGCTGTAGCTGTTTTTTAATAGGTAATTTTTTAAAACTTTTTAATTTTTTTTTTTTTTTTTTTTAAATCCTGTCTGTTTTTAAAGGAAGGAAGAAAAATCAGTAATTGGTCCCTGGTGAACAGGAGCTTAATTTTAACTGAGCTTTCTTTGTCCTCATACCTGTGATAAGAGCCATAAGAGATGCTCCTTGGGAACCAGAGAAGTGGGTAAGTGGATATCTCCAAAGTTAGGAGAAGCCTGGCTTGAAACTCAAGGTAATACGTCTTTTCTTGTGACAATTTATTTCTCTGTCTTGGTAGAAATACTGATTTTTATTTTATTTTACTTCTTAGAGGAAAGCATGAATAATGATTTCTTGCCTTGCTGAGAAAAAAAATGAGCAATGATTTTGTGGCATAAAATTTTTTTTACATATGTTTTGAACAGAGGAGAGACGATAGCTTCAAACTTCATGGCACATCTAGTTTGTGTAACTTTTGGATGTGTAGAATGCAATCGTATGTGAGTGAAAGCTCGCTTGAAATATCTGGTGACTGTACATGTATCGCCTACTCTGTGAGATGTAATGGTGGGGTATTTGGATCTTTTCCTAAATCTCTTACTGTGGAAGTTTTTGAGGAATGGATGTCATACTATTTAGTAGCCATATGATTTGGCATATGGTTCTCTACTGGCAGTGCCACGGGACCGGTCCTGCCTTGAAATGTTGTGACCCATGTTAGGCCTCAGTGTTTGAAAATTGTTTTTCTTTACTGGCAGATGCTGGAGGCAGATCAGAGCTGCAGTTAACCTATTTACAGTTAAATCTTACACATGACTTAGAAACAAAACAAACCTTAAACTTTAAACCAACAAAGATTTAAAAGTTATAGAACAAATGACTGAATAGAGCAAATCTGTGTTTAATTAACTCTGAAATTGGTTGCAAATGTTTTCAAAAACTTTTAACATTTTGGGTTGGGAAGTTGCTATTTTGGAAGCTCTCGGCAAGTGGCACATCTCTCCAGGGAGTATGTGGGTGGTGGAAATGCCACGTTGGCACGGGTGATGGAGCTGGGTCTCCCCCAGGAACCACAATGCCTCTACTGGGAAGCAGTGGAGTCTGGGGCTGTGCCTGGTACTTGCTGGCACAGAGGGTCCAGCTTGCTGGACCTGAGTGTGTTTTAGCTCCCGTTGCTGCTTCTGCTATTGAGAAAAATAAAATCATTTGGTATTTGCTCACTTGGAGACACTTATTGCACGGTCACCTTGAGGCCCAGAACAGCATTACTGACATCAGTGTGGACCATCCCTCCTGCACATTGTCAAAGAAGGTGCATTTGACCATTAACCTCGGGAGACTGGCTCGTACAAACGCGTTAGCTGCTTTCCTGTGCATTCCCAGTATGAGTGGAGATCAGAAGAAAGTGGAGAAGTGTGAGGTGTGCAAGGAGAGCCCATAGTAGCAAATGTTGCTGCTGCAGACATGTGGCAAAATCTTTTCCAAGGGGTTGTAGTGAGGGGCTAATTTTAGTAATTGATCTCCAGTTATTAGCTGTGACAGAAAGGGATGATGTAGGAAAAGTGTTGGCTTTTCCAGAGCAGTTAGTGTTTCAGACTATATTACTGTATTGTAGAGAAGCATCCAAAACTGCAAGCCAATCCTTAATGCATAAGTAGCTGATATTGGCATATAATGAGTAGAAATATAGTGTATATTTGCCAGTTTAGGCTGCAAATTGAACTTGTGATCCCGTCCAACATATCAATGATTTTTTTTTGTTTGTTTGGTTGGTTTTTTTTTTTTTTTTTTTTTTTTTTGGCGAAACCGAATTGGGGGGTTTTTTTGGGGGTAATGGAGTGTGAAGGTTTTCAAAATTTTGTGTATCCTATCTGGAGTGTATTTTTAAGAAGTATTCAATTTCTCTCAAAAAATTCAGCCCTTATATAAGGGGCTTATTTTTGCTTGTAAAAAGCAAATCATAAAAAACCCAAACAAACAAAACAAAAAAAACCCAACCCCAACTAAAACCCTAACAACCAAAACCCAGTTAGGCTCTGAAAAATGTTTTAGTATTGAAACTGAGTGAATAATTTTAAAAATAATTTATTCAGTGTATGTAAATAATGTAATAACTGTGATATCAGCTCACAAAAGTATTAAATTTTTCAGTTTCTTTAATATCTCTATATTTTAATTATTATCTGATGGACTGAAACATTTGATGCTTGTCTTGAGTAGCTCTTGGCCAGGATTATAGTAGCAATGATAAACTCTGTTTCAGGTCTCCGGACAGATGAACATACGGGCATGTCATGGGGGATTTTTACACATCTAGATTTAAAATCTCTCCCACGTATGAATGTTTGTACATTATTTGCTCAGCACTACTTGTCTGTGAGCGCAGCTGTCGCATTCTGCTGCTGTGCAAGTCAGTAAGCTTTTTGTAGCAGTTCTAATTAATGCTTTTCCTCGTTTATTTTCACTGCGGATAAGCTGATTCTCATTGCGTCTTGGGTGATCTTGACCCCCCCTTGTACTGAGAGCTGCCTAAGCAATTTTACCTGTCATTAGCTTGTGTCGGACAACTCACTTTTGCAGCCGTGGTGATCTTCAAGTAGATACTATTTTTGGTTATAGAGGTGGCCCATATGACCTTTTAAAACTATCAGTTTATGCCAAACCTTTAAGTCCAGACACAGGGGAAAGATGCTGCCCTGCAGGTGCTGCTGCTGCTCACACCTCTGACATCTGTCCTGAGGTACATGGATGAAACCCCAATAAACAGAGCAGCCAAGGACCTTGGGGTTGCCATAATTTTTCACAGCCTTCTGGTGAGGTAGCAAAGTTATTTCTGTTTTAGAAGCAACAACAGAGGTAGGAAGTCACTGCAGTCCAAATCCTCAGAGAGATTTAAGTAACTGGTTTCCATACAGGGATAAATAGGATCTTGAATCCTGGTCTGCCAGGTCCACACAAGCTGCCAAAATGCTGATCCATCCCTGGTACTGGTTGCCAGCTGTAAAGGATCACAAAGTCACAAGGACAAAGTTTTGATGGGACACCACAAACCCTCGCTGCTAACCTGGAGGGAGTGGGCACATGAGCTGCCCTTGTCAGAGAAGGACACCGGGGCTGCTGCTCAGCCAGTGCCAGTCTCAATTACAGTTTGCCCATCTGATGCAGGTTCTGCAGATCCTTCCCACCACCATGAGCTTTGCTGCTTTTTTTTTTTTTCGCCTTTTTTTTTTTTTTCTCCCCCCCCTCCTTTGTAAAAGGAGGAAAATACTTCTTTTAGGGTGTAGGACTTAGTCTCAAAGGCTATGTGGGTGTTGTTAGGATCTGGTAAATTTACTCTTATGGAATAAACTGCTGATGGGGGGAATTTCCTTGTAAGGCTGGGAGTTGCAATTCAGAAAACTT
Source organism: Megaceryle maxima (assembly GCA_024605025.1). NCBI lineage: Eukaryota > Metazoa > Chordata > Aves > Coraciiformes > Cerylidae > Megaceryle > Megaceryle maxima. Next base: position 24,759 of record JANHGN010021459.1, on the reverse strand, counting down.
TCACTGGCCTAACAAAGTAGGATCATTTACAGGCCTCATCAGGAGTAAGTAATAACTTTAATGGAGCAGTTAATTAGTTCTGCTCTTTTCAGACAGGATCATTAGAATTTAATGAGAACCAATAATTTCATAAAGCATGGAAATATATTGCCTCGAGCAGAATACAGTAACACTTATTTCACAAATAGCTATTTCAAATGAATGCAGTGACATTTTGTCATGTTGTTGGATGATCTATAATATTTTAATGTAGTAATTCTACGCAGAGTATATATTTGGCTCGCATTATAAAGTGTGTTACTGTTTTAAGATAAAAGTCCTCATTGTTTGTGAATAGGAATATAAACCTAAATATGGGGATGTAAATGTGATTATCACTACTGGCTTTTTTCTTGAATATTTTGAAGACAAAGCTACATCAGTAGCACCTAGAAGCATCATTGAAGAGCAGCAAAATTCCTTTGCCATGGGCTATAATGTTCTCTTCTGTCAGATCTATCACACTACTTATGTGAGAAAAGGAAGCACATTACCTGTTTTAGAATAAGATGTCATTAATAAAGGACAGAAAATATTTACCAAACAAATATATTTGGAGCTATTTTAGTTTGACATCATCTGACAACATAATAAGTAATGTAACAGGCAGAATGCAAGCATTCCATTTAAGGGGATTGTTTTTTCAGTCTAGCATTTTATGTAAATGGTTATCTATAGTTTGTGTGTCTAAACTATGGTTCATATAAAAGGAAAGTATTCTGTATTTTGGATTCTGGTCTGGTGTAAACTGGTCTGACTTCCCCTGACCTTCCTGAGCTTGTAATGATGTACATGAGTGGAAGATGGGGATCAAATGCTTTAATGAAGGCTTTGGAAGTCCTAAATTGAGGCAAGGAAATATCTTCTGGTTCAAGTGTCCAAAGCTATTGTATGTGCTATAACTGATGACTTCTCTTCACAGAATTTTTCCTTTGGTGCTTGAATATATAGAGGAGATTCTTTATTGTATTAAGTGCAAATTAAAATAGTCAATCAATAAAACTGAAAATACGATGGATATTTTGAACTGTCTTTATGAAAGTGGCCTGGAATTGCAGGCTAAACAGAGTGTAAAATGGAGGCAGGTAAAAACCAGTGTTGATTGTGACCCCTCCCATCCCTGTAATATTGTGTAACATACGTAACTCTAACACAGTTAAATCAGTAAAAAGCTGGTAAAGATCAAATTGTTCAGCTTTTTGTGATGGTCCAACCCATTTAATTTCTTAAAACTGCAGAGCAGTAAAATAAACCATTCTTACTTGCTGGCTCTTCTGAGGAGAAAAAAAAAAAACAACAAAAAACCCAAGAGAAAACCCTGGCTCAAACTTCAATTACATAATACATCTCCCATCACAGATGTGAAAGAAAATTACCCACCAAATTTTTTTCATAAGAAGTTTGTATTTTAAATGAAAAATGTGATTATTACAGATTTTTAACACTGAGATGAAAAACTGCTAGCAATGTATGTATATTAAAAAAAAAGTTTAAAACTCTGCAGGAGATGAGTAATTGGAATGAGCATTCCAAGTATTTGCCATCCAAATATGCAACAAACTGTCTTGTCCTTCTCTCTTTTTTTTATTAACTTTTATAGTATTTAAGACCAAAAAGACATTTTTTCTCGGGCTTTTTTTAATCTTCCAAGAATGATGATTTGTGTTACTCTAATGTTTATGTGCTGCAGCAGCACTGAGGCACTAGTAATTGGAAACAGAGCGCCACTGTTTCCATATAACAAGAAGACAATCTCCTCCAGAAAACTGACAAATATGAGAATATAGGACTAGGGACAGGTGGGCATAACTGAGCAGGGAGGATGTTGCAACAACACCACTTGTTCGTGCAGCTGCAAAGGGTGAGATTTGACCACTCTTTGGTAATTGTTGAGTGGGGAGTTTAACAGACAGATGATGTGGCAGCATTTTAAAACCCTTGAGGCCTGATGTTAGCTGTGGGACCTGCACTCAAGACACCCGCCCAGTCGTCCCACTGCTTTCTCTCTGCTGGATCATGTGCTGGAGGTGATGCAGGTTCAGCCACAATGGCCACTTTCTGTTCCCGTTCTGCAAGAGTTTTCCCTTGGTCTCCCTAAGCAAGTGGGAAGGTGAGAGAAGGAGGAGAGATCATGTCTGGTACCACAGTTTCTTCATTTCTACCTGCATTGGAGGGGTTGGTGCCATGAAATAACTGCACATTCCCTATAGGAGGACAAGTGGTGGAAAACTCTCCATTTTGGTTTCAGCAGGTAGCAGGCAGCCTTAAGCTGCTCCTCCAGGCTGGTCCTGCTAAGGAGGTTGCTGGGGTTTCCCTTCTGAGATCTGTCTTACACAATTCTCCATCTTCACAGGGGTCAGGGCCATGAGGGACAATTGGTCTTCACTCTTATAATGGGTCTTTCCTCAGAATAACACATAAAGAAAGTGAATGAACATAATGGCTTTTCTTTTTGGTCTAACCCAGACCTTTTATGTTAATGTTGGTTTAGTTTTTAATTACAGAGCAACTGGCATCAGCAGTTGTACACTTGATCGTATATCATATGATCTAAAACCTAGCTACTTGATCCCATAAGATGATTAGTATCTTATTGCTGCATTTGATTAAATATTGATGCCAAAGTTTTTAGCATTTGCAAATCCTTTTAGTCAATTAACAGTAAAATAAAAAGCTTTATATTTGATGAGAGCTACTGTAATTATATTTCCTTTGCAGTTTACCACCATATGTTTAAAATGTATTACATCTAAAAATTTCATTAAAAGAACATTAAAGCTGCAAAGTGTAGTGTTCTGAAGTGAGGAAATTATGGAAGTAAGGTTTCCTGTGGAACTTTAAAACTCTTTAGGAAAGTCAGAACTACATGTTAGCTGTCTGGATGCTGCATACAGTGAGTGAGGAGAGGCAGCCACCTCCAAATGGGATATAAGCAAACCTGTGTGATGGTCTGGGAGCCACCTACACTGGTAAATCAGGAGTTTCTCTGTCTGAAATTTGAGCTCTCTCCAGAAGTGAAGCACCTGACTGTGGTCAGGAAGGAGCTTCCTTCCGACATGTGGGACCTGCAGTCTGCAATAAGCATCTGTGCTCCTTTCCCCAGGGCAGAGGGACTTTGGGAGAGTCTCTGGGAGAAAAGCATTTTAATGAAGAAAGCTCCACAGTTCTGTACTGCAGTGAAATTTCTGTTTACTTCAGAGAGAATGTAACATCCTGGTTGCTGCAAGGCTGATTATGCACTGTACATATAGAATCACAGAATGCTTTGGGTTGGAAGAGACCTTTAAAGGTTATCCAGTCCAACCTCCCTGCAATGAGCAAGGGACATCTTTAACTAGATCAGGTTGTTCAGATCCCTGTCCAGCCTGACCTGGAATGTTTCCAGGGATGGGGCATCTACCACCTCTTTAGGCAACTTGTGCCAGTGTTTCACTGCCCTTACTGTGAAACGTTTCTTCCTTATATCCAGTCTAAATCTAACCACTTCTGGTTTAAAACCATTAGCCCTCATCCTGTCACAACAGACCCTGCTAAAAATAGCATCCCCATATTTCTCATGACTGTAACTGGATAAATGTAGGAATTGTTGGAGGAGTGGTCACTGCACACAAGGGTTCCCAGTCTCAGGCATCAGCTCTACTACCAGGTATGGAGATGTGCTCTTGGCCACTCTCTGTGGATCTTTACCTCTTTGCTGAACTGCATCACACCTTCCAAATGAAGGAGTTAAATGCCCCCAAACAGGTTTGCCCTGGAGATGGGAGCTAAAAGCATTTCAGTCTATGGAGAAGTAGCCTAAATCTGCTGTTCCTGTGCAAGTCCTCAATCAGGAAATTATTACTGCTGTTAACTGCAGGGGCATCATAAAACCAGTAATCCCTTCTCCACACCTGGAAAGAGAGGCTGGAGGTAGAGCAAGAGATCAGGCTGTGCATCCCAAATGTATACAGGTTCTCACTGCAGCCCCAAGGGAAGTGAGCAGACACCGCAAGCAGTGAGACTGAAGAACTGCTCATGTCCTCGGTGTAATTCTCTAGCAGAGACCTAAGGACTGTTTTGTCTTTAATGAAAGTTGAAATTCTTTTATACATTTCAAGGGAGGCTTGGAAGGCAGCCAGAAAGCACACAAACCCAGCTCTGATCTGACCTTTGCTATTGTCCCTTTCTGTTTGTTTTTCTTCAGATTTGTGTATCCTGAAGCTTTTGCATGGTCTCGTTCTGTATTCAGGTTTGAACTCTGGGTCTACTGATTACGTCAGCACAAGAAAAAATCAACGATGAGCAAAGTTCCTGCTGCTTCACCCCATATAGATACACTGGTAGCTTTTCCCCTTACAAGGGGTTGCTCGGAAAATATTTGCTTGGTATCCTGGCTAGAAACTGTTGGACCTGACTGAAATTTGTGGGACAGGGAGCTAGTTAAATAATAGAGGATTTGGGCACCACTTTAAAATACTTTTTGCATGAGCACATAAATCCCATTTAGCATTATTTTTATCAAACTGCTAATTTATGTGATGTTTCCTATATAATGGTGTATGATAGAAGCCTATAGTGTATACTCCAGTGTGTTTCAACCCCAACTTCTGGCTGAGTTCTGCATCTGGTGTGGATTCATGGAGCTCCTTTGGCTTTAGAGATGTGATGATTTACACCAAGTAAAGAGAGGGTCCCTCTTTCTAATGTCATTTCCTCAGGTCTTTTTAATGTGGCATTTTTTCTGTCATTTCATTTTTCATTCTTTTACTAAAAATCTTAAATGTTTCCCTGTAAACATTAAAAATCCACTTGTGTCTTTGGCATCAAATATAACAATAGAACTTGTTTTTACATCTCTCCATGGTACAATATAGAGGCATTGCCAAAAGCTATCCACTATCATTACAAACATGGGAATGGAAGACATATATAAACATAGAAGTGTAACCCCTTTCTCCAATATGAGTTTATAATAGCAACAGTGAACTTGACCCAGTGCATTTCCTGTAGGGATAAGGTGACCTGCAGGGGTTAATGGCCCGTGGCTTTGCCTTGGGCTATCATCTCACCCAGCCAGTGATTAATCCTGGAGAAATGCCCTTTGCTCCCATCATTATCCCTTAAATGGAGCCTTTAGAATTCAAAATGATTTTGGAATGGAATTTACCACTGCCCTGCACTCCATTCATCGCAAGGAACTTTACTGTAACTGCATGTCACACTTGCATAAATAACCTTCAGAGTGGGGAAAAAAAAAAAAAAAGTAAAAAGAAAGATGAAAGGACTGGCCCAGAGAAAGGGAATAAAACTCCAGTGCAAGCTACCATTGCTGGTAATATTCCAACAGCAGAGTGATGCAATACCAGGAGGCTACAACTGGTGCAGCAAGTGGAGGTAATCAGAAAGTCCTAAAATAGTTGCTGCATGTTAAAATTTTCATGTGCAAGCATTAACTATAACATCTTTTTAGGCAGTGATATATTCTGTTTCTGTTTGTATACTTAGTTCCCAGACATATTCTCCAGAAACTAGATTCTCTTCTTAAACTTAAGCTGGCAATGTCCCTGCACTGGAAATGCACTGGAAGTGCATGGTCTGAACTGCTGTTTAAGGAACTGGGAATTCTCTTGGACAGATGGAGTGTAGAAAAGACTGTGACTGTCAAGGTAGTGTTCTGCATCAAAACCAGAAAGCTTCAGCTCATCTGCTGCACTTTGCTGCAGGTCTATTGCTTGCAAATCGTATCTGCTAGCATAGCAGCTCAGGTGCTTGTAGAGCATATTGCTTATATTTTATTCCTAAGAAGACAATAAAATCTGCTTAGCAATCTGCACTCAAAGTCAGTTCTATACTCCCCTTTTACACCATCTGATGTAGGATTCATACCTGGCTATATTAAGATAAACATACCTAGTACACAAGGCTGTAGACGCAATTAAACATACTTACTAGTTTTTATCTTTTAATAGACACAAGTTTTCTCATATGGTGTTTCAGTCAAGGAATGTTCCAAGTAGGAAGTTATTCAAAGTCAGCACTAGACAACCAGTTTAGCGTAATTCTACCATTAACACACTAGTGGCTAAAGTCTGTCAGTGCTATCCTTGCAGGCTTCCCTGTCATCTGCGCTGATCGTACCCCTGCCTATCAGGGAACATATTCCTAGTGTATATGAAGTCATTCTGTGTGTGGATACATGTCATCTGTTGCATGTGCTGAGTCTGATGGTAGTGCTCACCCAGTGTGTGGTTGTCTCAATCCTAGTCAGGGCCATTTTTATTCAGTAACTATTTTTTTACTTTATCAAGGATCAGCTTCAGGCAAGATAACCTATAGTGCCTGCAAAGTGGAAATGTTCTTCAGCTGGTTCAGGGTTATCAGAGATGGAGCATGGGATGCTCTCTAATATGCTGTTCCCTATTCTCCTATTATGAATGTTCCCTATTCATACACTCTGGTGTGTAACCAGCATGCAGCAGAGTGCAGCAGGGTTGTCCAGCTCTGGAAGCCAGTCATGGTTTCTGAACACAGTATCTGTGTGATGCTTGTCTGCCAGAAGCTGCTAACTGCAACATAGAGCATCTCATAAGCAGAGATGGTCATGGTCATCTCTTTTCCAGTGAGTGAACCCAAATTAAGACGTTAATGGAAACTGGGCTTCCACACTATGCCATAGTTCCCTTCTGGTGGTGCCAGAAGTGGGTTTTGATAACTATGGGTGATAATGTGGCCCTTCTCCAACCCTTATCTCGCTTTCTCATTGATGAGCCTGAGATGGAGCCTGGTCTCTGGGCTGTGCGGAGCCCTGCTCTCAAACCCACGAATGAGAACTTGGTGGATCTGTGGCTGAAGGTACAGTGCAGGTCAGCATAAGAGCAATATATATGCAGAACAGCTTTAGCATTTGAAGCCTAGACCTTTATATACTTTGGATGTGATTTTGAAAATGTGGTCCAGCTTCTCCCCTTCTGGAGTAGCCAGAAAAAAGCAATGCTGCTGCGCTATGGCCTTCTGGTGCTGCTGGGCCCCTTGGCAGCAACATCCAGGGAGCAGTGAGGTTCTTCGGTTTGGGCACCAAGACCCTGGAGTCCTTTGTTGTCCAAGTTCCTGCTCTGCACTGTGCCAGTCAGACCTGACATAAGGGCAGATAATCAGAATGTGGTTCTTTGGCTTGCTAGCCTTCTTTCTTTATAAACCTTAATAACCTCTCTTGTATCTCACCCTCCATTCATGATGTCTCAGTTAAATTCTAATGTGGCTGGAGGATGTGTCACCCTGTGTAAAGATGCAAGACCTTCTGGAATACTGTTGGAGATCTGTATCAACCAGAGGGTTCAGTGTGGACCCTGGTGCTACTGCTGTCTGACCCACTCCCTCCTATTTTGAAGTATTTTCCCCATCTTTTCCTCAAATTTTCCTCATATCCCAAACTGAAGCTAAAGCTCTGAATGTATTCTTGTAACCTTCCTATTAAGTCATCATTAATTGTAGATAAAAATTTACCATTAATTATTTAAAATAACATGGAAAAGAAAAAACAAAGATCACTGGATTTTTTTTTTTCCATGATGCCTGAAAAAAGCATTAACTGAGTTTGTGATATTTGGGGTTTTAATAAGATTTATCTCCCTGCTTATTTTTCATCAAGATTGTAAACATTGTAAAGTGATGTTGTTTAGTCATCAATACTTGCATAACTTTGATGTCTATAAGATTTGCAGGAGAAGTCTTTGCTTCCTTGGTAGGAGAAAGCTGCTGTTCAACATAGGAGATTCCTAGTACATTCTGTAGCAGAGCCAGGTATCAGAATAGGTGCTTACATATGTAAATAAGCATAGGAAAAGAGAAGTGCATGTCTCTACTTTGAGAATCATTTCAGTTCTGGAAATCAGAATGAAAAAAGCTTACAGTTAAACTTTAAGTGTTGCAGCTGTTAGAAAAAAAAAAAAAGTCTGAAAATGAGAGTTCTGATTCTGTTTTACTGTGAAGGAGAAAGAGGCATAAACTGTATCATGTTTACAAGCACCTGTACAAAGTGTTGCCTTATGTGTAAAACCTCAGGGCATGCAGGGCCAGTGCCATCGTTGGGACATCCACCCTCCATCCTGTTGTGTTGGAGGAAGGAAGTGTCTTGTCCCCACCCTGGGACTGGGAGGGGTGGTCTGGGAAGGGATCAGTGCTACCCACCATCACTGGGATTATCACATTTTTTTTAATGTCATACTGTTTACTTAAAGACAATGAAATTCATGGTTGATTTCATGTATTTTTTTTCAGCTGTACTAGCAGCTATGAGAAAACATTTAGAACAAGCATATGCCTGGAAATAATTAATCAGGAATTCTATTAAATACTCTCAACTGTTTTCATTTTACCATCAGCTTTAGAGCACTGTTTCATTGTGTGTGTCGAGGGAATCAGGTGCCATGGAACCTGAAACCTGAATGAGACCTCTACATTTTATTAGGGTATAAATAACGGTAATAATTTAATGGGGCTTCTTGAATATCACAACAGAATGAGGTTTGGTTGACAACATCGTACCTTGCCTTGTCAGTAGGGCTAGTGTTGCAGATTGCTTTCCCATAGATTGAATCCTTCCAATAAGAGGGTCATAAAAGCCCACCTTAATTACTGACTGTATCTAAAAAAATAAATTTAATCCCTATATAGAGTGCCATGTACTTCTCAAGGTGTACATATGTACTTATTAAGGTGAAGGTAGCAAAGCTAGTGGCCAGCTTCACAACATTTCTCTGCCAAGACACTGGAGGGTTCAGGACTCATCTAAAATTAATTTTCTTTTTATAAAATATTTTTCTTTTATTTAAAACAAGGGTAGGGCAGGGGGAGAAAAGAGAAAACATTAAAACTTGAAACCAGAAACCTTTGTAATGTGCTTAATTTTTTAAACAAGGCATTGTTTCTTGCAAGCTCCATAGATTGGAATTCATGAAACATACAGACGGTATGGCACACGGACAGCTCTTGACTTAAAGCCCTTACTCTGTCTCTTTCTCTTGCCTCTGCTCACAAAGAATTAAAACACAAAGTATTACTCAGGGGGGTATAAAATGGAACATTTCACTGGTCTGAATAATATTTTGCCCTTTCACTTCCCACACTGTAGGTGATTATCATGACCTTTCATTTTTTAAGGGAAGGTATTAGGAGATGCTTTGCCTTTAGTGGCACAACCAAATTGCTTGCTTTCTATATCACCTAGTAGACACACTTTCCAGTGGCAAAATAATGTCTCTGCCCATTCCCTGGTAGGGAGGTTCTTAAGCACAGTAGAAGGGGACAGGAACATACAGCAAAGCCATGCTCCAGAGAACACTTCGGTGTATCCACATAGCCAGTGGCTTTGTATATTCCCCAGGCAACTTTTTCCACATAAGAAGAGCAAACAGCCTTCTGGAGTAATTCTTGTTCGCAGAGATTTGAGTGCAGCTGCCAAGTAAGGGCAGTGGAGCCAGTATTGTCCCAGAGAGACTTGTGGCATCATGGCCATGATGCAGCCATTTATCATGAGCCTCTGTCATTCCCAAACCAGGGCCTCTCACATGATAACACAGAGCGCCGACGCTCCTTTACTGACTTGGTCCCTGGTTAATCAGTTTGTTCAGGTTTTGAATGCTGTATTCAAGCATATTTTTAACAATGAAAAGCTCTCTGTGCTAAAAGAAAGGTCCTACGTATTTGAGTCACATTCTTTTCTTTCCAATCGTTTTAGGTTTTGTGTCAGTTGATTTGTACTAGCTGTGGCTCATTATGAGAACTATTTGTCAGTGTGGACACTAAGGCACTCACAGCCCTACATGTGAAATTTAATTATGGGCATGGGAATTTCCTATCCATTCCCTTGAAATATTGTTGCTTAAAACTTTGATAGAGTGAAGGTTTTGCAAATTGAAGGAGAGAACCATGAAGGAAGATAGACAGAGGAATAGACAGAGGGGTCCGGAGATGTCTGATGTCTGGGGATTGAAAAAAAAAAAAAAAAAAAAAGCCAGGTTCTCTTAGGAGTAGTGAATGACCTTGGAGCTATTGGAACAGAGAAAAAAGAAGACACCCTGAAGGCACAGAGGGATGCAGGATGGAGCCTGATGACAAACACTGAGGGATGGGTCCTTAAATTGGACTGAGAGAAAAAAGGGCTTGGAGAGGAGAAAAAAAGGTTAGGGATGGAGGGAGTCTTTTGGCCAAGGAAGATTTAAATCTGAGATTGTGAGCATAGGATACACATGCTAATATTACAGTGCAAGGTACTCTGGAAAGCTGTGGGAGGGAATTGGCTTAATCTTTATTTCATAGTTTTGATATGATTTTCATAGATTTGCTCTGCCTCTCCCATCTCATTAGAAAGGTTTGAAGAAGTACCAGCTGCATGGTAAAGGCTGAGCCCTGGTCACTAGTACACAGCCTGACAGAAAAGGACTTTGCCTCCTGCAAATGAAGCTGTTTGCTGGGAACTGCCCTGCACATCCAGTTTATGTGTCCCTGCTTGAGAGGAGGGTTATACGCAGAGGAGAAATCTTTCCTTACAGATGGGCAAGCAATAGCTTTGTTCTCACTGAGGAGTTTTGTTAGGCAGGGATTATATTAAGTATTTCCTAAGTATTCAGGGACTCTGACTGCAAAATCCAGTCATGCTATAGAACTTTGCTTCATCTTTTGATGACGAAAAGACCCTGTAGTTTGTAATCCCCTTTGCTCAACTGGAGTTATTATACCATGGGCACTTTTTCTGTCCATGCACTCTGTAACCCATGCAGCACAAGCAATGTATCTCTCCCTCTCCTCCCAGGGAGCACAGCCCTGAGCCTCAGCTCCATGCTGGCCACTGTGGGGACAGAGATGGTCTTTCCTGGAAAGAAAGATGGTAACAGGTAGCACTCCTTTCTGCTACAGCATGCCAAGCAGCTCCAGCACCATAATGGAAGGGATTGAGGCTCGTGAAGGAATTGAGGTTCCTTTAATTTTCACTCTCTTTCTCCCTGCTCTAGATCCATTCCTGGTACAGCTTTAAGAAGTCAAGTAGCTCTGCTAGCTGCAGCCTGACAGCTAATGGTGGCATGTTAATCAGATGAGCCTGAAGTATGGTTGCAAATTTATCAGGTATTTTTCTCTGCCTACCAGTGGCATGCCTGTCACAGTCACTCACCGGCTGCTTTTCACCAATGAACATTCAACACATTTCAACCAAGCTTTGTGACGGTGCTGTTGTCCCTTCTGGTGCAGCTACAGAGAGCTGGATTTTATCTCCATGCTCTTGGAGGGAGACCATTAAAACAGGGGCAGACAGTAGAGAGTTGTTTCATTGTCTTCCTGAGCCTGCAGATGGTGTGAAAATAGAGACCTTTCATCTCAGCAGAATGCTAAAATCTGAAACTTAATTATGATAGCTGCATTTACAGTAACTATCCCAGTACCTGAGCATTATAGCAAAATACTCAGACCATGAGCTTTTACTAGACGTAGTTACCTATCAGTTCTCCCTCTGTCATAATGACCTCCCAGTTCAAAAGATAACTTTCAGCTTCCACCCTGTTAATTTCTGATGCTGTTTTCAGCTGCCATTATACACTGGCATGTTGGAAACTGAAAATGTAAATCCCTACACTTAATTTAATATTGATAAAATAAAGAGCTTTCCTCTGTTGGTTATATTGTTTATTTTCCTAGTTAGGATGGTGGAAATTTTTGCTCCCCTGAGTTAGACTATGGAGAAGGTATGCTAGGTCAGCAGCAGTTCTTTCTGAGGGTATCCCCTGGAGCACACCTGACCCTACTTGATTGCTTGGCCAGAGCTACAGCTAAGGAACCACTCAATACCACTTTACTACTCATGGTCACTGAATTCCTGTATGAAGAATACAAATAACTGAGTATTCATTTTTGCTATGGGAACAATTTTGCACCTTTAGAAGCAGCTGAATTTCAGGTAAAACACAAAAACTTAAGATGTATATAGAATCAGAGATAACTCTTCACAGTTAAGAATGTTTTTCCATTTGAACAACCATCTTGCTTTATTACTTTATCTACAATCAAATTTAAGACCTTTATGTAAGTCTAAGCATTATTTCTGGAGAAAGTAGAATGTGGAGTGTTTGCAATAGGAGGTGTTAGTATATCCAGCTGAATGATGGAAACAAAATCATACAATGGCATGGAATATTTCTCTTTTTTTTTTTTTTTCCATTGCTATCAGCCATTGGACAATAGGATAAAAATATAAAACCAGACATATACTTGAAAGCTAACAGTCTTACTTGCAACTTATTTTAACTTAACACTACCACCATAGTCTTCATTGTTTAGTGCTGAAGTCATATAGTCTATTGATATACAGATAATGTCACAGTCTCAAAGTAATAGCTTTCCGTTTATAGCATACTGAAGGAACAATTGTTAGGAAATGAAAACTTCAGAAAAGCCTGAGCCTCATGATAAAATAATGTGAATACCTTATTTAGCCATATCTCATTAGAATCCAAATAGCAAAGGTATATTTCATATTGATAGCAAGTTATGAAAGCATCTCTATCAACTTAGTTGCAGTCTAAGAACTCTCACACTTTTAAGGAGAGTGAGAAGGGCACCCCACAGGAGAGAGACACTGAAAAAGAAGACTCAATAGAAATGGACATCAGAACTTAGAGAAGAGGAGGAAAGAGCAGTTCAACACAGACTGCAATAGCTAGTAGAGTGGGGATGGGGTCATAAGAGAGAGGAAAAGAGACTGGTGAGTATAAAATGCTAACTGCTTTTTGTCCAGTGATAATGCTGGGTTAAGATATATAACTGTTAATGAGTTTCTGAAAGATTTACAACATCAGACCAAACTGATTCACTTGCTATCAGCTGTGACTGTATAAAACATGCTGCTCCAACTAAATTGGCAAAAGGAAATAAAAAATGAATGGTTTGCACATAAAGAGCTAAATTTTGTGTTGATTCACCATATGTCCTTTGCCACCTCAGAGAAATAAAGATCTGAAGAGCGTAAATATGCAAAAAATGTTGGCCAGGTTGTGCATTTCTAGTATTTCCTAGTTCTTCCACAAGTACAACACTCTTGCAGCAGGTCTGGCTGCTGTCAGCCGCCTTGGTTGCCAAATTCCACCGTTGACAGACAGCAGATCATTTATTGGTCCCTCTTCCTTCTTTTTGGAGCATGGGATTTACAGAGAGAAAGGCAAGTCAGATTGATGATATTCACTCAGTTAGGAGCCTGTTTCCAGGGAACATGCTTAGCTTGTAAACCTGTGGAATTGGGACTGTCTTTTGTTCTGTTAGTGCCAGGTGGCCTTGGTCTCTGAACAGGAGTTCTGGTTGCACTAATAATAAATAATTTGTAAATATTATAGTAATTATTGATTTGGAGGTGACAAAGAGGTGCAGAAAGTAAGTCACTCAGTTATAAAAATGCAGCCTAGGCTGGCTTAGCCTTTTCAGTGCTGTGAGGCAAATGTCAGTTTTGGGGCACCTCTGCAAGCTGATCTCTGGAGCTCCATCAGAGTAGGGTTCTCCTCTGACACAGGTGGGCTGACAGTTTACAGAGTAAGTGTTTGGGCATGTGGAGGTGCTCAGGGAGGTAATATGCCAGCTGACACAGGCCTGGCAGCCAGCTCTGACTCATGAGCTGCTGCTTTGATCTGGCCTTTTCATTGCACTCACGAGAGCTGTTCTGTTTTTTTCAAACATGTTGATAAATTTCTCATTTTCCCCTGAATTTGCGTAACTCATGTAATCGCTATGAAGTGACTTGAGAGTTCTCTGTAAGTATTCCATAATCCGTGCTTGGGAGTTGTGTCATCTTGATTAGGTGTGATCGTGTAAGGTCTTGCAATTAAGGTTTTGTTTCTGTTCCTTGGCTGAATGAGAATTGAGACACTTAGAGCAGAAATATAGATGCCAGCAGCACTGCCTTCCTGCCCACTCTGTCAGGGCCAAACACTACATTTTCAGGTGAAATCTTCTAAAATTAATCTTCAGTGGATAAGCTTTCAGTATAAACAGGCAGTGGGATATCAATTATGAGTCAATATGAATGAAATAGGTGTCAATCATGTACTGTAGGCAATCACTAGAGAAATGTACAGTTATGTAGCATTGAAATGTTCTTTTGCTCTTGTGGAAGAATAAGACCCCAGTTGAGCCAGTCTTCATGTTAGCACACAAAAGGCAATAGAGACAAGTAATATGTACGCATACAAACTGTATTATATTGCAAAAATTATGTTTCTGCTTCTATTTGCATTGATTATTTTAGAAAATATTAATGGTTCAGGAATTTGTAAGGGAATTCAGTTGTATAGTGTGCAAGTTGTGTACAGTTTTGAAACATAGTAGTAAACTGTAAGGCTGAGTACAGAGCCTTTTTTAATTACAGAGTGATGAAGGGCTAAAATCAGACCAAAAAGAGGAGACCCTCATAAAGGGGGGCACATAATTCAGAATACATTCTAAGGTGCAAGTGGAAAACTGAGGATTAGCCTCAAAAGTCACCAAAAGCTGGACCACACATGAGGTTCAAAGACAGAAAGACCAAGCTACCTTCACTTGGTATCTATGGAAAAAATATTAGCAATACCTTTATCTACTCATGGAAACATCACACTAATTTGCTCTGCTCTGATCCACTTCTTAAACCACAGGTTTTGGTTAAAAGTTGCTGCAGTCACTCTCAAAAGCCTGTATGGTGCTTGTGTCCTTTTTTTTTTGTTTGTTTTTGGAGTTATGCTCTGATAGGTTGTTCCAACAAGCCTGAGACTTCAAGGGAGCACCTGGCCAAGGTCACTGTTCCCATGTCTCAAGAAGGACATGAGGCTGTGAATTTCACAGCCATCAGAGGTAAAATCATTTCTTGCCTCCCCAGCCAACCCCTTCCAGTCTTACTCTCATCTCACGTGAATGCGAAGAAATGTAATCATGCCCATTTATCACCAAAGGAAGGAAAGAATAAAGCCCTTACTTGGGGTCAAAGGGAGGAATCAGGTAACACATTTTGTCATCTAAGAAGACAAGACTTAAAAAAGAGTTACTTGTGTACTTGACCCGAGTGGTTAACCAAAAATCAGCCTCATAAGAGTATTTTGTTGTAATAAGAAATTGCTGATGAAATCACTTTGATGCTGTTATGATTCTTTTCAAAGACTGTGCACAAACAGTCTCCATCCATGAACACAGCAGAAATGTGACAGAAAGGAACAGTACTTTTTTTCTGCAGCTCCAAGTCCTTCACTAGCCCTGTCTATTCCCTGTAAAAAGGCAATTCCTTTAACATAAAAGTAACTTTTACACAGTCACTAAGATTACCGTACAGTTAATTTTCTTACTGCATATGCCTGACATCTCTAAGAAATATTGTTGTACATGGTTTGAATATACATCCCACCACTCAAGCCGTGCACAAAATCCGGAGGAGATGGCAGAAGCTCAAGACATCTGAACAGAACTTTTACTGTGAGAGAGATATGTGGGGTTTCAAACAGAATGATCCTGATAAGCTAAAAAAGAAAGAAAAAAAGACAAAGTATTTCTGCCTTAAATATTTAATGGTGGGTTCATTCACTGCGTTAACAGAGTAGAAGCAGTGGGGCTGAACAGCAAATGTTTCAACAATGCAATTGCAGACTCTCAAATGTTTAAGTCTGGGAAAAATTCTGTGATCTCTTCCTGTGCTCTGATACCTTAGGAACAATAGGAAGTCATCAATTCTAATTTATAATTTTTCAGTAACTTTCCTGTCTTCTCATATAAAGCAAATGAATCATCTTTTTTTTTTCTAATATGCATCCGAAATTTAAACTATTAATTTGTACTGATTAGGCAAATAATTATCTATATGTAAATTTTATTCTTTATTTGAAAAAGTATGTACTTTTTTTACATTAAGGACAATATAAAACATTTTTTTAAAAATAGAGACAGTATAAAACCAGACATGACTACCACACAGATCTGCAGACATCAAATCCTTGAGTAGGATTCTCTTTCCTGGCCTCAGAGCAGATTACAGCTGTGGTATTAAAGGCCAGTTCCCGAGGGCCTTTCCTCCCACATAAATTAACTGGAAAGCAGTTGGGGGGTGGGGTAAGGACAGAGGTGGGCATTGGCAGTGGTGGGAGTTCTGATCTGCTTCTATCTGGATGGAGCAGTTAAAGAACTGTCTAAGGATTTAAATTTAAGGACATAGTCCTGTAAGGTATTAGATCCTCTCAATGCTCCTTTATTTTTGTATTTTGTGAAGGAACTGAGGATCTGGAAGAATGACACCTGAAATACAGAGAGTATACACTGCACTGGAAATTAACTTGGTGCTGACGTGGTGCCTGGATCCTGGTTTGCATCCTGGCTGCTGGGCAGAGAGAACCCAAGTGGCCTCTGATGAAGAAACTAAGGCACAGGCTGAATGTGACCCCAGATCACAGCTCAGCTTTTGCAGCCTAGCTCCAGCTCCCCAGGTCTTAGCTCACCCTGACCACCCTGGTACTGAGCTTCAGGTACATCCCATAATTGGTGTCAACACCCACCTACCAGACCTGTCCTGCCCTCAGCATCTCACTTCTAAATCCACTGGCTGGTCGATATCTCTTCTGTGACTCTCTCTCTCTTTTCCAGAGTCTGTCTCTGGGAGTTGTGTTGGCTGCCCAGAAGGTGGGGATGTGGGGAGTAGAGGAGGTGAAAGTCTCTGTCACTATCTGGAAGGTTCTTCATGGGATAAATTTTCTATGTAAACAAAACCATGAAATCTCATTGTTCATTATAGGTGAGGTCTTCAAAGGATGTCTGGCCACTGAAAATATAAAATACAAAACCTAAGTTGTCCAGGACCTGAAACAGTCCCATTGTAATACAAGGCATGTATTCCACGTATAAGGATTTTACGGTGATCAGATGTTAGGCCATATCCCATCTCCCACTGGTTTACTGCTAAAGGGACACCCGGCAGAGTTCTGCCTTCTCTAGCCAACCTAGAGCAGTTTCAGCAATGCTTTCAAAATAGTGTGAGTGCCAAAGGTGATTGACTGCTAAGCCCAGATTTGTTCCTGCCAAAATACAGGAGGACAACTAGAGTAAGAAAAGACAACTTGAGGTGATAGTTTGCAGGTACCTGATCTTTCCCATTTGGCTTAGCATGCCTAAGCCTGAGGGCAGCTCTGTGGATGTAGCCAGGACAACTTTATTCAGTAAAAAGTGGTGGATCCCTGTTATCAGCCCTGCCAATGTCTTTTTTTTCACTTTTCTGCTCTAACCTTGCCCATCCCAATCCTCTCCTGCGGGATGGGGAAACAAGGAGGCACAGAAACTGTTAACAAATCTACATAGACACCCCATATTCTTAAGCTTCCATGCCAGACCTCTTATTTTTCATGAGGTGCCTCTTTTTACAGGTGAAATGTATTGATTCCTCTGCTTTGGGAAAGGCAACTAACAAAGGAGGCTGTTAATTACAAAGAGGTAGTTCTATAGGGCTACTTTGCAGGGTAGAGGTGAGAACTATTCAGCGATTTCTAGTTCCATTAATTACAAACCTTTAACCTAGCAGCATCCTGTGGAGTGTCAGTCAGAGATGGAGATGGAGTCCTTTCCAGACCACGAGGAGGTGGCTCTGTTCAATGCGACAGCCAGTCCCAGGAGCTGTGTGGAGATTGATCTGGGCGGTGAGTCACGTGTGCCAGTCAGACTACAGACTTAGCAAATCTTTACTTTGTTATTGTTGGGGGGTATTTTTATTTTTGTGTTTGTTTGTTGCTTTGTTTTGGTTTTGTTTGTTTTGTGTTTGGTTGGTTTTAAAATGTTTGTTTGGTTTTGAGGTTTTGTTTTGGTTTTTAGCACAAGGAAAAAAAGAGTAAAGTGGGAGAAGAGAGGGGAGGAGAGAAAAAAAAAGGGGAAGGGTGGCAAGGAAGCACTGGTCAAATCAAAATCTGTGCTCTGGCAGTGTGCTTGTCTCTCTGGCATCAGTTTGCCAGGGTCTGTAAAATTGTGTTACAACTTCTGGTTAATTTTAAAGGTAGATTCCAATTATTTATCATGTTTTGGATAGATCAGAAAGTAGTGGTGCTGTTATAAAAGCTCAGGAAAGAGTATGCAAATTAAGATGAGACAGCTGTTCCAGGCTTTTCTAGCCTCCTAAGAAGACTGTTCAAACTGCAGCATGATGCACATCACTTTTCAGTGGCATGGGTCCACTGTTTGTGTCACAGCGAGACAGCTTACATTAGAATTTGGCCTGAATGTGAAAAAAGCCCTGCTATTTGAATTTGATTGACAAATATGGAGTCACAACTGTGGTTTTAAAGTTTTTTAATTTGTAATAGGTTAGGACAGAAAATTCAGTATAGCTGTTACTGCTGAATCTGTCCAGGGCTCCGAAGGTGGATGTTCAGCAGGTGGGTGCTTAACAGCAACCCTCATCCTTTGAAGCTGGTGAGCACTCTCCAGCCCTCCTGGCTTCCCTGAGAGCAACTGTGCAGTCTCTTCTAGCATTAACTTTGTATGACAGGTTAGACTTAAAACTCATGAGGGTAGGTGCCTGTCTGTGATTACAGCTGTTGCCTGAGCTTTATATTCAGAGAGCTCTGATGCCAGGTGAAACCCAGAGCAACTCTAATTCCCCCAGGTAGGGTTACATCAGTGTAAAGCAACCACAGGAAACAAATCAGAATCAAGTCCAATGGGAAAAAACTTCTAGAAAGTGTAGAGGTCATAAGTCTTCTTTGAGATGCATTTCCGATGGGGATGTTTTATTCCAGACCTGGGGTTTGGCTGCTTTGGTTGCTGAAGCTGTCTTAAAAATTACCTGATTCCCTCACCTAAGTATCTCTCAACAAATGCTTTTCCACCTTGCAGTGAACTGCAAATTAATGCTTGAAACAGAGTGTTCAGCCTTCTGTTGCAGTATAATTTACAGCAGTTTAGGAAGTAGGATTTTAGTGCTATACTACAAATTGTTTTGGCCTTTAGCTATCTCAGGCCTGAAGGAGGGGAAAAAAGCAAATGTATGTTTACAACTAGGTCTGTGATTGAGGATCTTCAATGATTTATTCATCCATCAAAATAAATTTGAGGACAACGAAAGTTATTTGCAAGCACGAGTTGAATTTGGCAAATAGATTCAGATTGGAAAAAAAATAAAAAGAAAACAATTTACAACAAACAAATCTGAATAGAACAGTTTGGTATTTCTTAAAGCTTTTTCCGACTAGCTTCATAGGCTCACCTGTGTGTAGCTCACGTCTGAGGAAGAGGAGTTCGATTGCAGGTTGACAAACTATTTGCAAGCTGAAGTCCATGTCGAGGACAGCCCTCTGAAATGGGAGATCACGTCAAATTTCTCATCTGGTCAAGTGAGAATAAGGATTGGAGGGCAGCTCTCCTCCCTGTTGGGGCTATAGGAAAGGATGAAGGAAAACAATACATTTTATTAGACTTAGTTTTAATTGATTAAAAAATAGCTTCAGATTAACTCAGGACAGTTTTTGTTTGTTTGGGGGTTTTTTCCAAAGCTAGACAAAAATGATTTTCATATCTCTGCTTAGAGCAGCATTTCTGCACAGCTCCCCTTAGCTGAGCTGAGCACAAGCACAGCCGACGTAAGTAACAGTGTGTCCCTAGGTATGACAGACCATGAGCGTGGATGAAGGAATTACTGTATAGTCCTGTTCTTGATTTGGAATTATGGTAAACATTTATCTACTAATGCAAATCAGATTCAGTCTATGAAGATTAATTTTCATATAATTTGACCTTGTCTAATAAGTCTTCTTGACCAGATGAATTACAGGGTCTTTGCGCTGATTTATTTTTGCTTATGCATAAAGTACTGTGTGCTTGTTCATTTATGCTTAACACATCAGACTCGGGAAGACTATATTATTTGAAAATTAAATTTCATAGTTCATATTGTAACATAGGCCTCTCTTCAGCTTTGACTTCCTATAGTTCTCTCATGCAACATGAAGAAAATCCTTAGAAAATAAATTACTTTGTTTTCTGAAATCTGCATGTTAAATAATAATCGCAGAACTGTCAGTGATCTGTGCATACTCTTGCTATGATGGAAGAAAAAGATTAAGCAATATAAAGTTAATTTAAGCATTTTACCCCAACCTATGTCCACAAATACTGATGTGAATTTATCCAGAGATTCTTGTAAAGCTGGATTCAAAATTGCTGACATCAAGGGAAAGGCTCCCTACTATTTTAACAGCCTGTGTATCAGGCTCCTGACGTCAACAGTCTTAAGTTCTTGAATGCATTTAAAACCATAAATATATACAAAGATAACTGGGTGAAGGAAAGATAATTATGATTGTAATTACTCTCTTTTTGTATTATTATTTTACATCTTAGCTGAATTAACCTCAGTTACTACTTTCTTTTGATTGACACTGTTCTTTTTCCTCCCTGACTTTGCTTACATTTGAAAATGTAAGAAATACCATATACTCATTTAATCAGCTGCCCCTTTTAGAACATTTATGACTACAGTAAATTTGTTTCAACACTGACTTCTTCAGCATCTCCCTAGGTACCTCTTTGCATCTATTTCTACAAATTGCAGCCTAGTTATCATTATTAATTGTTTACAGTCCTTCAAGCAGTCTGTGATTTATCTCAAATTATTTAATATAGACCCTTCATTTTTTAAAATATGGAGCTGAATTATGTAATTTAGCCAATTATCCAAATAAATAGGGAGTGTGGTTATTCTGCTCATTGTGTTGAAACATAATTTGTCATATGATTTTTATATATACCTGTATACACACTTATATGTCTGGGATCACATGTACTTCTTTAAATTTTTTTTTAGCTATATTAGATTCAAGACATTTTGGGATTCTCCACATATCTGGCCATGTTTGTAGGGCTATGATTCTGCAAAACATTTAAGCATGTTACAGCGTGGAATTACACTGGTGTCAATAGAATTAATGTGCCTGAAAAGATGCACTTAAGATCTTTGAATGAGTTTAAGCAGCAGAACTTGAACAATTTAGAACAATTCTAAAATAACTTTGGATGTCTTTTCAGATAATGGAAGTATGAACATTTAAGTGGTGGATACTGGAGAGAAGCAAGCATTGAATCCTATAAGGAAACTGTATCTATTTCTTTTATGACAATAGAGATCTAACTTTTAGCCCTTTGACTACTCATAGTCTCAGATTGAATAGTGTACCTTAGAAGTGTATAATTTTAGCAGAAAAATATCCACATTTAAGAGGAAAGAAAATATTTCCCTAGAAGGCTGATGAAAATTAAGTATCAGGTGTTTGAAACTGCTCAGGTGTTTAGAAAGTTAGAATTTGCTGAAGGGAAAGGAATTTGTACCCAAAGAGCAGGCAACACATTAAAAATGCATGGAAAAAAACTGAAAAAAAAACCCCCATAGGATGCACTCTGGAACCATGTGATAAAATCAATTTCACAGTGAATCATGAAGCTCTGCATTGCATGTTGATAACTCATGATTCAGCTGAGAGTCTGAGAATATTGAGTATTTTTTTTAAAGCCCAAACTCTTAAATTCATATGAATACAGCGGGAATTCTAACTTTAATTAAATTGAAGCAAGTCCCTGCCTGCAGAACAGTGCTACAAGCCATGTTCATGTATGCTCTAAAGACTTAGAAATCAAAAGACAAATAAAGGCAACCTGTAAATTTTTGTTTGTGTAGACTTTTATTGCTATTAGATTGTAAATAAGCTTTGTTTCGTCTGGAGACTGCTTTATTCAAAATGAGTAACAATCTATAGTACTGAGCTAAAGAGGGAATACAGTGAAATGAGACAACCTACAAAGCATTCTATTTAATTTAACACAGGATTGAAGAGTGACAAGCTCTATCTCAGTAAACTAAAGCACTAGCAATAAAGGTTAATGAGGTAAGAGCAAAAATGTAATCTACGTTAATGTCAGTGAAAAGATCCACCCAACTGCTGTGTGTTTCCAAGTAATAAAATACCATTGACGTGTATTACCAGTTGTAAGGGACCCAATAAATGATGGATCAGCAGACAAATCATCCGTCTTTTTTTTCCCCTGCTGTTTTTTTCATAATATACTCAGTGACATTATCAAAGAACAAGGATTTTTTTCCAAGAATTACCACAAATTTACTCCTTTGAAACCCCGTGGTATCCTTTCAGCATTTTGCTCTGATGGGACTGTACGGGTATCTAACACATATAAATAACGACAACATTACTGAGGTTGCAGAATCAAGCATCCCAAAATGAGGGAGTGTCGCAGTTGAGGTTTTGTGCAACTCCAGTGTTTTATGAGCTTGTAGCTGAGTTTTGACTAGCAAATCTTAGCGCTTCCAACTTAAGTTGAAGATTGGCCTATTTAAGACCAATTGGTTTATTTGTGCATCCAAACCCTTTTTCTCCAACCAATATAATCTGATTTCATAAAAGATACTACCTGGGACTGCAAATCTCACTTCACAAGTATTTCTGTCAGTCTTTAATCAGTGATACGCTATGCTTCTTACCAAACAACCACAGGCAGTACTTAGTCACTCCTCTTCACATAGCTCTTCATCAAATACCAGTGTGTTCCTCACAGACTAAAGCCAACTAGTCTCTAAATCCAGTCTCTTGCCTCCCACTTGCCCTTTTGTGACCACTCTCCGCTCCAAAGTTTTATGTCTGGCTCTCTGTCACCAGTCACTGTCTCTTTCTGCACTGAATCAAGTCTCTCCTTCCTTTTGCACCTTTTGTGAAAGCAACACAAGTCACTGCAAACACAGAAACTACATGCTGCTTTTTTTCTCACTGCCTGTTCTGCAGTTAATGCTGGGAAAGTACAACTTCACCTGCATGCAACTTCACTTGGTTGGAAAATTCATGCTTAGATGCTCCAGTGACAGTAGTTGCACAACACAGTCACCCAGGACTCTGAAGTGAAGGAGAATGTTTTGTGGCATGGAGTGGGGATGGCACATACGTGTTATAGTCACACTGAAGCTACAAGTAGAGGGCGTGCGCTCTGTTCACAAGGTGAATGTTTGGGTTTTGAAGATCTATTAAATTCTTAGATCTAGAGTTTCTTGAAGTGCAAACATACACAAAAACCTAAACAAAGTTGCCTTAAGAAGGTCCTCCTGGTGTGACTGTTGCCCCTGCTTCCTGCCAAGGCATAAATTTACTGCTCCCCGCATTAGGCTGATACAGCAGCTTTCAGGGCCATCCTGTGAGCTGGCTCGCAGAGGTCATCTGGTTTAAGATCACCACTGAGTGTATTCACAACCTTTCACAACATAGCTAACTTGGATTTCAAATTGATGTTGCTTATCCTGGGTTATGCTCATTCAAGTGACAGTGGATGCAATGTAAAATTTTGTCTGGGGTGTTGTGTCTACACCAGTACTAAGAGAACTATGTATGACAATTTTTATGGGGTACATTGCATGATCCTTAACCATATAGCACACTAATCTACTTTGTAAATATTTTCCCAAGGAATTGTCATTTTTGGATGCACAAGTAGGGTGCTGGAGAGGCACAGCAGAGTGTGCAGTAGAGTTTTGTCATGCCTTCCTAATTACAGGATGGTTACATTAGCAGTTGAGGAGTTTTACTGGTTTTAGGCTAATACCTCTTGCTTATCTTGAGTCAGTCAATATAAACTGCAAATAACTTTCTATTTGATTTAAGGTTGTTTTGTATGTGCTTAGGATTCAGGTTAGGGCAATGTTCTAAAATGTCTATTGCTAATTATTGTGGGTTTTGAACACCCCTCATCCTTTCTGCTTTCAGTCTTCCTGTCTCTTTTTAACTGGTGTCCCTGCCCCTAGTGCCAGATTGGTAACCACAGC
Organism: Megaceryle maxima; assembly: GCA_024605025.1. NCBI lineage: Eukaryota > Metazoa > Chordata > Aves > Coraciiformes > Cerylidae > Megaceryle > Megaceryle maxima. The sequence goes on along the minus strand of JANHGN010021459.1, from coordinate 899 downwards.
CCCCTAGAGACAGCAAACTGTGAAAGAAAACACGTGTACCTTTGTATACCCTCTGATCTCTTCCAGAATTGGTTCCCCTCTCAAACTGCCCTTGTTCTAGATCTGAACTGAGGGATACTTGCAAGTTAACACTGTATGATTAACTATGTAATTAAGACAAAACCACTGAAAACTGGGTCTAAACTTGTTTGTGGGATGAAGAATTAAAGCACCACAGAGTTTAGTGGAGATGCTCCTACTGACACGAGGAATAAATCTAGAAATAAGTGAAGTTTAGTTCTGAAGTTCTGTGCTTTTGTTAGTACTTAGAGTTTCTTCAGTACCATGGGACATTTCTCTGGATTTCAGGAGTAGTTCATGAGATTGTATCTCTGCAATCCCATCAGGCTCTTGTCAATAGGATTGTTGTGCTTTCTCCAAGATTATAAGCACTCATTTGCTTTCAGCAGAAGTTTTACCAAGCATCTATTCATATCGTAATGGATTATTGACATAACACAGCAGACTGTTATGAAGTATTCCACTACGTGTAATTAGAGAGTACTTAATCTGCATAATAAAAATCCATATGAACAGTTGTTGTCATTCATGCCCAAAAGCTGCTCATCTAAATGAAGCCTCTAGCTTGTCCTGTAGATTTAGGGATGGAAATTAGCATTATGAAAAAATTTCATCTAAATTCAAGATTGCCAAAAAGGTTCTTTAACTTGGCATTCTGGATGTGGGCAATTTCTGCCACCTCCTTTCTCCAAAATAAAACGAAATGGCATAGAGGTTTGAATGTTAGCTTCCAACTTTGATCTTTGTGTTACAGTCTAGACAAGTGGTCTGTACAGGGTGTGGGGAACTGGCTGACAGGCCACACCCAGAGGATGGTGGTAAATAGCTCTTTTCAAACT